>PPHD01017167.1:2500-15188 GCA_002909625.1 Bambusicola thoracicus
TAGGTTGAGGGCCTGAATTAGGCCATCATTTTTCTTTGACAAAATTTTTCACAAGAACAGTTATTTTTCATCCCCTCTAATGAAACAGGATACCAGGATTCTCCTTGTGGTAACAGTCCTGTCCTGTGAAAGCCCGTTGCTTTGGAATCCCTGAACCTCTGATGTTGTATTGGAGCTGACAGGAATAGAATTAGAGCATATGTCATGTCTTAACATTTTATGCACAAATCTTACTCTTTAGATCAGAATATAGAATGACTCAGAATTGAAATTAATGCTTAATTTACTATGCATGCTATCCTGTTATTAGTCTTGCAGCTATGATTACTTCCCAGTATTTGATATAGCATTAAAAATGATTGTGCTTTTCAAATTACTGGTACAGCATCTACAGCATACAGTAGGGAACAGTTTTGAGAGCTTGGAAGAAAGAATTGCTATATACATTTGGGGACCTGATCTAATCGATTCTAAACACTTTGGCTAAAGAGGTTGCTTTTAATGCTAAAAATTTACTTTAAAAAACCTCCACACAAGTAACAAAATAGGCCTATGTTGCCTAAAATGCTGCAGATTGGCTGCAATACATGTCCCATACCTGTCGGCATGTTGATATGAGAGATTGGCTGCCAGAAGTGGTAGTTGTTTGTACGTGTCTCTTATTTGGACTCCCGTTCATCTCTTCTCCTTTAGAAGTCCTTCAAACGCACACATTTTGACACTGAAAAAGAAATTTAAATAACTATTTCACGTTGAATAATAAATAAATATCAGTAAATATTATTTATGTTTTAAGGTGGAAGACATAAATTCCTGATTTTTTCCTGTTTTCAGTAACTTAGTTGAAATAACGTCTTGTGATGGGGCAACTGAACAGGGAATCAATCTATTATCCATGAGCAAGCAGCTTAAATTTGATCTATGTTAGGGTTTTATTTAGACAACAGCAGAAAAAGCGGTGAGTCCTGATTTGTAGTTGTTATGGCCCCATGATACAGACCAGGTCTCTGCTCTTCCTGCAGGAATTCCTTCCCAAGAGCTCTGTGGCAGTGGCCAGGTCAGTCATAACTCCTGTGCTCCACCCCTGCCTCTTCAGTGCTGAGTGTACAGAGTGCATCCTGGGGAAGGGAGAGTGTATGTTGAAGCAGTGTATGTTACTAGATTAATTCTAGTGGACTGTGGGATGGTCAGTCTGAAACAAAATATGTGAAGTTTGGAAAGTACAGCTAAACTGTTTTTTTTTGTTTGTTTGTTTGTTTTTTGTAAATCAAATGCTGACTTAACTGACAAAACTATACTAATAATCCCTGATGTCACTGACAGACATGCTTTGCCCCTAGAGACATGTATGCAAGTAAGTGCAGCTCCTTACTTGACTGCAGTTGATGTAATTAGCTTAGAGCCCAAAAATCAGTACTAGATCTCATGGGAATAGAAGGGAAAAACTTTCTTCTTAGAGTTCAGAATCAGAAATCCAAAATATTGTTAGTTCTAAGATCTCCTTTAAAATTGAGCCTGAATCATTATTTTTGAAATCTCGAGCTGGGGAAAATTATACCTTTCAATGGCCGGATGTGTTATTTGCTGTACCTTTATGCCAGTGCAGGGCAGTAGATCTGGGGAAAAAGAAAGTTCTACTTCATGCTCACTGTGGTCTTCATTTAAAACTAAAATCTAAGTTCAAAATATAGAGGAAAGTAAATGAATATGGTGAATTGATGGTAAAGCTGGCGTTTGTTTTTGTTTGTTTTTTTTTTTTTTTAAAGTACCATACATTAATTTAAGATGGAAATGTAAAAGATTGCATAATGTCTCTAACGAGTAGTTTTACTATTTGCAAAATGCATTTATTTGCATTTTTCTTATCAATATCCTCTTCAAGATAGCTGAAAAAAAAAAGTACATTTTTCTATTGCAGACAAGTTTTAAGAATGGATGAAGACCTTAAAATGCAGGCGCTGGACTCAGCTCTTCAGAGTCCATCAGAGACATTGCTTTCCATTCGTCTCTTGGACTTCAAAACAAGTTTATTGGAGACTATAGAAGAACTGCGTATAAGAAGGGTAAATGTGTTTATGTTGTTTTTGATGTTTTAATTCTGTTTTCTTGCTGGTCATCATAGAAAATGTTTCATAAGTATGGGTAAATTTCACACTGTATTTTGAGGACTTCACCAACTACGATTTTGTTTTTAAAACTGCATGTAATTAAGGCAGTGACTGTAATTGAAATTTTCTCTGTAGGTTTTACAGGAAAACAGAATTGCAAGGGAATCATGAATTTGACTTTCGTATAATTATGTACAAGTTGCTACTGTTGATAACCAGGCTATCAACACAGATCATTTACATTAGATTTCTGTATTTCATTGTAGTTATTTCTTCTCTTTAAGAGTGGCTATAGATAAGGATAGTCACTGTAAAATCTATGAGGTCTTTCTCACTTAATAGATGGATTCAGCATGTGCTAAAATACTGGGTTATTGCCCTACCACACTAGTATATGAAGGGGGTGGTCTTTCTGAAATGAGGATCATCCTGTAGTACTGAAGTAAAATTGTTTCTACACAGTTGAAGGCAGCTATAATTTTTTATGGTTAATTTCTCAGTTGTCTGTAGGTACACAACTTTGTTTTTCTATTTTTCCCTCTAGCATTTCTCAAGTGTTGAATTTTTGAAAGACCTCAAGTATTCTGTGCTCGATGCGTTTGACCTGTTCAAAGGATGTGCACTATTACTTTAAAAACATTAGTATCAATGACATGTTTGATTTATGCTTATTTTGATTTAAGTGAAATGTTATAACCCTCTTTAAAAGCTGCACGATCCCACTTTGACTGTGCAGTATTATTTTTGAAATTCACCACAGTTTGATTCCTACAGTTTTGTCACAATGGCAATGTTTAGCCTTGTCTATTTATTTTTTGTATTAAAAAGTCTGAAGGATGTAACTGACGTGATAATTACTGGAGTGTACCTTGGAAGATATTAGCTAAACTTCATTTACGCTGTTTGCTTTTTTGCTAAGTTTGCTTTTTTAATCCCTTTGGTCAGAGTCTTAAAATTTTTAGTGTCATAAAGCTTCATCTTTGGGGATAGTTTTGTTTGGTCTGTCTCTTTTGTGTCTGCCTTATTATAGGAGTAAGTGACTGATTTTAGTCAATGTTTTCTCAAGAAGGTAAGCAATTTTCCTTGGCTGAACATGTCTTTACTTTCAAAACTGATGTTAATGCTGCAGCAGAAATGCTAACTAATGGCTTGAACCAGTGATGGAGCACCTGGTAGGAAGGCAGGGCCAACCCAGGGGAGCTCAGGTGCAAGCAATTCAGTTGAGTGACTGGAAGGGATGGAGCCAGGATCCACTCCTTTCCAGACATCGTTTAAGGGTTTTGCAATGGAGGCAAGGGTATCTTGCTGGAGATCCCTGCCTACCTGCGGCCTTCTGAAGATAAACAGCTTCTTTCCTTTTTTTCTATGCCCATGGCTGTTGCATTTGAGCAAATCCTTGCTTGCTGCAGCCTGGGACCTTGCTGCTCTGCTGTCATTGGTGCTTCTTCTACTGTGTTACAAATGCCAAGAGCCAGTTCCATAGATAAGATGTCACTCAGTTTCTAAAACATCTGTACCTTTCTTCATCCTTAAAAATAATTTACCTGCTTTTAATGAAGACTATGTCAAAAAAAGTTAATCATTTGGCACCTAATCAATATGAAAACTTGAAGAGTCTCTGCATGCATTTTATTGGCTTTAATGATGAATTTATGGCTGCTTGCTTAGTATCATTGAAAATTGGAATAAAAAACTCCAATATTATGAACAACCAAGGGTTATAAAATGATATGGCCGTGCACAGTACCTCTATTTTTTTTTTAAGTAGAAATTTTATGGATGTTCTTGCTTACAAATGATTCTACAAGATCCTTTCCTGAATTTAGCTATAAATCTGTTACAAGTCCAACTACCACAGGGTTATTTTATGAATTTATAATCAGCACTGAGAAAAAGGCAGTGCATACTCCAAAATGCTAACTCAGAATTACAGCTCTTGTTTTGCACTGTGGTAGTTTTCCTATGGACAAGAATAAATGACTTAATTAAAACACTGTCACCTGCTAAATAGGTAAATGAAGACAGAGTTAAAGCTCTGCTGTTTCTTGCTTCTCTTGCTTCTATCTTCCCCCACCCCCCACCCCCCCCCCAAAGTTGCTTGTGTGGATCTTTAGTAAATTTGGTAGCCCAATGGAGGCAGTATAGCCAAGTATTGTGGGGTTTTCTCTCAACTGTGTCTATGACCTGTGGCTTGACCTTAGAGGAGTAATCTTACATCTATTTGCTTCTGTTTCTCTTCCTGTTGTTGGTCTTGTCATGTATACGGGATTCTCTTCACAATGGGAACTAACGTATATTTTGTGTTTAATAAACTGCCTTGCATTGTTGGTTATACTGCAGTATAAACTCAAATTTATAAAGATAAATTTGCACATGAAACAATCAGTGCAAAGCTTGGCAGATAAGAAAACCATTAAGTAGTAAAATATTTTGAGAGACTTGTTGTGATCCATACTTGATACCATAAGATTAAGTCAAGACTTTTTCTGAATATGCTTATTTAAATAAATATGTTGAGTTACTTCATTTGTTTTTCACTTTTCTTTCTTAAGCGTATCACTGTAATTAAAGTCTCAAAAGTAATTTAGAGGATTTACTCATAATTCTAAATGATGTTCTTGGAGTAATGACTGCTATGCCATCTTACATATGAAGTCCCATTTATTGACAGTGGTAGCTGTGCATGTTTATTGTAGGCACTATGTTGTTTAAAATACTGTACTCAATACAGCTTCACTTTATTCCCTAGGCCGTTAATAAAGTATTTCTTCCTAGTATGACTTTTTTTTTGGTAGCTTTTAATTTCATACTTCTGTTTAAACTATTATTCCTGATTCCTCTGGGAGTAGAGTTTGAAAGTCCTTTTTGCTACTCCAGCTGTCCCACTCAACCAGCACCAATTAACCCAGTAATTCTTTTGCGGTGGATCTCTCATTCACTTTGTTCCAAAGTCTCTCAGTATTGCTCTGCAATCAGCTGGTTTCATTCTGTTGAGTAATACGAGGCAACTCTTTTCTTAATAGATAAATGTCATATATTTAACAGTGTTAAGTTGTTGTGCAGTAAGTGAAACTGGAAGGCTCTTGTGCTTCCTGAAGTACAGTGCATATAGGAAGCTGGCAGTGCATTTGAAGGCAAAGTTTATGAGTTACAAGAAAGCTTAGATGTTGTGTATTGACTAAGTTTCTTTTTCCAGATGGAGAAAAAAGTCCTCAGTGGGAAAAGCATGTGAACATAAAATTATCACTAAAATTTCATTTTATATTCAATTTAAAAAAATTTACTAAAGCTTTTCTTTGATGCAAATGACAAGTTTCAGTGACCTGGTTTCATGCCTGAAAACACACGCCTGCTGTGGCCTTTGAAACATGAAACATGAAACACTGCAGTGTTAGTACTGTTGATCCTGTAACTTGTTTCTTGGATTCATAAGGTCTAATTCTTTAATACCATAATGTTCAAGGATGCCTGAGCTAGCCTGTTCCAAAGCAGAGATGTATTTGCATGTGTTAGCAGAGCGAACTGATGAAGATACTACTTTGCAGATAATATGGACAAGTGGGGTTCAGTATTGAGATGCAGTTTGAAAGCTGTAGGTTAATACATGAAAAAGTCACTTATAATCAAAAGATAAATTGGCGTTTGTGATATTAAGAAAGTTGATGAAACCATAAGCTTACCTATCAGCAGGAGCACACCATAAAGTCTAAGCTTGAGTAAGTGAAGATATTAAAATATTTGTGGACTTACCAGCTATGATCATATTGGTCTTACTATATCTAGACCTAAAACAGCAGCAACTAACCTCATGCTAAACTTTCTTCGAGGGGTGATCTGCGAAAGTGCAGCCTTCAAATGTGCAGAATGGCAGTGAAGTTACAAAGGGAACCAGAGGCACCTGTGGTAGCTATATAGACTATTCAAATGACACAATAAATCAGTGACCAAAACTGAGATTGAGTGGAACTGTTGCCGAAATAAAGGTGTTTGTTTTGTTTTGGGCTCTGTTGGTGCATGTGGGTGGGGAAGGAGGCATTGTTTTCTTTGAAGAAGAACTTGATCTAAGGAATCTTCAAACTGTTTCTTATGTCAAGAGTAGAATCATGGGAGGACAAAAAAAAGTATTTCAATACTGTACCTTGAAGTTGTTATTAATCAAAGGAGTACCTACTTTTTTTAGAAGAAATGAAAGGCAGAAACATTTTATAAAACTGAGAAGGATGCCAGGGGACTGGAATTTTTGATGAGGTTTACTGCAATAAACAGCACGAGAAGTTATAAGGCAACAGCCTTATAACAGGATTTTCTGTGTACATTAGGGTACTTGTTAACAAATGGCAGGGGAAAAAAAAAAGCTGAACATTTTATTAAAAGTGATAAATAGGTCCAGGTGTAAAAGACTAAGCAGTACTGGAATTTCTGGATCTCCTGACAAATGTACACAGTGTAGTTGTTTAAGTCAATAAGCACTGTTAGCTTATAACTCCTGTTAGCAAATGTGTCTTTTGATTAGGAATTTATTACTTGAAGTTGGAGATAAGACACTAAGAATCAGTTAAGCATTTAAAGATAGATGAAATTTATTTAACTACAAATAAACTGCATTACGTGATGGGCAGAGCAATGGAAAGTTTCCAAAGGAAAAGAGGTGACTGGAATACAGAAAGCCAATTTCTTTGCTTGTATGAAGACATAGTTGACAGTGTGCTTCTGATGAAGGACAGTATTTGAGACTGAATTCCACATATATGGCTACTAAAGATTTTTTCTAACTGTCATAGCTATGAAGAGCCAAAAATGTAATGTCACAAGTGAAAGCTAGAATAAAGCTGTTATATTTTTCTCTGCCTTTAATATTTGTCCTCGGATCAAAACTTAAGATGAATTTCTATGCAGTCTTTTAAAAGTTTGAGTTGACTGTTTAGCTCATGGAGGGTATTCTAATTATACCACGAAACAATCATAAACTGTAGTTTCTATGAGTACTATTTGATTGAGCTGCATGAGAAATTGGCTGTGCAATTTCGTAGGAGGTAGATTATGAGTTTGAAAAAGATAATAAAAGTACCGAGGAGCAGTTTTGGCTGCTTGGACATGAGCCAGCTGTACTCCGTTCCTAAATCTGTTCAGGGTCAAGAACCGAGGGGGCTTGACCAATCCACAGCCCATCTTGTAAAACTGCAGCCTGAAGCAAACACTTTAAAGAACGCTTGACACTTTCCAAAGGTTATAACGAGTAAATAAACCATCAAATGACTCCTCTTTTATTGTTATGGTGGTCTTTTTATAAAAACCCTTAAATCCATGTAGTCCTAAGGCAGCTAATAAAAAATGAACACTTTTAAGGTTTTGTGGTTTTCTGATACCCCATCAAAGTTATATACAGCGTTATGCTCCCAAGTATAACAAAAAATGTTTTTGTCGTATTAAACAGCTGTTGGAACTTCTTAAAAAAAAAAAAGTGTTTCACAAGTTTTAAAAGCTTTCACTTCAAAATGGGGAAACTATAAATGTCCTTAGAAAGAAGTAAAAATGATGGATAAGGCTTATAATTGTTAGCGATTTCACATGAGAACACTTTCAGCATATAATTGTCATTCTCACTTTGAGTATTTACGATGTTTATTGTTTTTTTCAACAGTAGTTACGTACATGTATACATTTTTGAGAGCTTGCAGGTTTTCCATTATCATCTGGGAGTAAGTTGGAGGAGTGTTGTTCACATAGAGAACTTCAGTTCTTGTCCTCTCTAAGTGTTCAAAGCAAAAGACTCAATTGAAATGGAATTTAATGCAGTTTTCAGACTTTATTTAGTTAAATGTAAGGGGCTCAGTATAGATGCAGTGGTTACCGTTTATCAGTGGGCCTTAAAATGTGACATGCTGTTTCCTAGATCAATTGGAAAATGTTAAATTTTAGTGTCCTCATTAAGTTTTAAAATATTTAGACATTTTAAAACAGAAATGGTGTATACATCTACTTGATTACAAATAATTTGCAAATCCCATTTCTTAAAATAAAACCTTTTTGTTAGTTTGTAATAACATAACTTCTGTTTTTATCTTTACTAAAGGCTTGGTAACTTATTAATATAAACAATCCCAGTTTATTTGAATGTAAGTTTGCTTTGTCAAGAATTAGTAACACTGATGTATATTATGTTGCTCTCCTTTAAAATATTACACTCTTTTCCCTTTATTTCATGATAAGTTTAATGGGGATAGATACTAGTTGATCTCCAACAACCATTGAAATCAGTGATATTTTTGCCACCTCCTTCTCCCAGCTTAATTGTCCACTGCATATGCTGGTGCCTGCACCGAGGTGGAGGTTAAGGATCATTTTTTACAGTCTTATAATGTACAAACTTTTGCTAATGATGTATTGTTTTAATAGCACTCGTTGCCTGGTGGCTTAAACTGCTTAAGATTGCACTTTTATAGGAAGCTGTAAGTCAGCCTACTACATTTTAAGGAGAATGTATCAATATTAATATATCAGTTAATTAATATATTGTTTATAGATGAGTATGGGAAAACAAAATCAATATAACCGAAGTATGATTTGTTAAGGCAGAACTGAGACATGGCTATTTTTTCAAAATTTTAAATGTATTTCTCACCATAAGTCTTGAAAAATCTTTAGGTTTGTTCTCTATCTATACCCTCTTGGTACGTATCAGGGAAATAAAAGCTAAAAAAACTCAGCTAGTTCTCTGTGAAACAGATTTTAATTTTAAATACGTGGTCCGTATTTTCTGTGTAATGTTCACATGAGTTTTGAGGCATGTTTTTAGATGCTGCATGTAACTCTTACTTAGGAGTAGCATCTTGTGCATAAAATCATATGTTATTTCTGTCTGCACCTGTCTGCACTGTATGTTAAATAAGGGTATCAGTTTTGATCCTGGAAATTATAAAAGATATCAGTATCAAAAACCTATGTTAAGTCATCTTGGGATGTATTTTACCATTTTATTACTATTGATAATATAGTGAGACTATTAATCAAATACTACACCAAGTGAAAAAATGTTGCAGAGCCTTCTAAAACAGCCTTGCACAGGTTGAGGCATTGTGTCATTCTCTTAAAAGCTTAACACTCTCATTTGTACAGGATTTAAGAAAGAACTGTGTTTCTTTGATGCAGCGTGTGTCATTCATGCAGCTGAACGTTTGTATTACCTGCTTCAAGATAGGAACAGTCCTATATCTTTAAAGGATATTCATTATTTGGCTGCATGTAATAGGAGAGCAGTGTGTTGCTTATAATGATATACATCTGAGGTGTAAATACCGTTGTGATTGTTTTTGGTAGGGGAATTGTTCCTCCTTTCAGTATTGTATTTGTAAAAGAAGAACTGTGCTTGTGAGAGAAAATAAAAATAGCACACAAGGGAAACTGATTCCTGTTAGGAAAATCTTGTTTTAGTGCCAGAATGTTTCAGGAGAACAACAATAAATTGTTAACAACTGTGATTATCCGCAGGTATATCTTACTTGTTATCACAGTAATAATTTGATTAATGACAAAGCAATTCTCTAAGAACAGGTGATGTAACACACCTTCTGAACTGTTACTTCTCCATCTCCTGGATTTTGAAGAACCTTTGGCCTTTAGTCATGTTATTGCAGGTAGCTCATCTCATCAAAAATGCAGTGATTATCCAGGAATTCTCTTCAACTTTTTTTTTATCAGTCTGGTAGATCAGAAGTCTTATTGGCACATGAGGTTGCAATAAATGTTTCACTTTCTATAATAACAATGTGATTGTGGTCATAGACTTTTAGTTGTTTCTTAGTTGTTGTGGGAGTTGTCAACAAGAAAGAAAAAGAAGGGATAAAAAGAAGAGATTTAGTGCTCTGAATGAAATCATTGTGAAATCCTTAAGGAATCCCAAAGATTCTGTCCTTATTAGCCACTAATATTTGTATAGTGGATTAACTGAATAATCATTGACTTGCTTTATCAGGATATCCAATAACTTTTCAGCTGTGAAGTAAAGTCAAGTCTGTTTTGTTGCCGTTGAGCCTGGTTTTGTTGTAAGGTGCAGAGGAAAAGACATGTGAAGAGTGGGCTGATCCTGTCAATTAAGAGGGCTATGATCCTAGCTCATAATGTTCTGCTGCTCACATCGATGTATGTTATTAATTCTGTAAGTTTTCTGACTGAAACGGCTGATCTGTTCTGCTGTTTCCTTATTGCTGTGCAGTTTATAAGCAGTGTGTAGTAAATTCTGTGTACTGATCTGTGAAGAAGGAAGAGTAAGAATAGACAAATTGTGTCGGTGTTCAATTTGCAGGTAACTGTCTTCTGTTATTTATTTTTAATTAGGAAACAGAGATTAATTATGAAGATCAATTAAGTAAAATTGTTGTGGAGAAACAGGAACTTGAGTGGCAGAAGGTAACTTCTATGTGATTTTTCTCTTTCAGCTGCTGAGATTTTGTTTTAAGATAATAGTAATATGGACTGTAGTTTGGTACAGTTCTCCTTAAGTCTTTTGTCACTTATAATAGTAAAATGTAATAGACAGTAGTTTGTCTAGTCATGCTGTAGCTTTTGTATTGATTTTAATTGTGCTCAATTTAAACGTCTGCTTAACAAAAGAATCTCATCATAATATTTGGTATGACTGGAAATCTTCAGTCAAAAGGGATATTAATATTGAAGGAACGGAACATGAGGAATCTTGACACAGTAATGTGGGGGAAGCTACACAGCAATATCTCTGTACTGTGCCTGGTTTTGGTAAGTGCCAATATCATTACAGTTGCACAAACAACTTCACCTGTGGTGTTTTGAAAATAAGATTTTTAAAATTAATATTTATACATATACGTATGTGTGTGTGTGTGTATATATATATATACATGTATTTTTTTTTGAACAGTAACTTACAAGTTAGATATACTCAGAAGTTTTTCGCCTTTGCTCAGAATGAAGTTTTCAGTAAAATGAGCCTTTTAGGGTTAGGGCTCCTGAGGTTATGCTTTCATAGGAAATCTATTCCTTTCTCAAATACAATCAAACCTATGACCCTTGCCACTGGGCCTTAAGATAAAAGGCTTCACTCTGTATATTTTATGATCACAGAAAAAACAATAACTTCAGCTCTATCCTTGATCTTGGGATCTTTAACATCTTAGCAGTAAAGGAAGACCATTTCTTCTTGGAGTTCATCCTAACCATCTTAAATTAATAATCCCAACTATGTGCTTTTTTTTTTTTTTTTTTTTTTCCTAGAAGATATATATGTGCACACTGAAACAGGAAACATTTTATATTTGTAGAAGCAGCAGTGCTTTCAGTTTGTAACCTTTCTTTGCTTTTCTTAACATAGCATTGCAGTTCTTAATAATCAGAGTTCAAAAGGGGTGATTTCTGTTCTTTCCGAGACCTTAACAGCAATTTGGGACTTATAGTTAGCTAAGTGACATCATACTGTGTTGGTTTTTTTTTCCTCATGCTTGGATTTTAATTTGTTTATGGCAAACCCAGCGTAAACAATTACTTGTAGATTTTAGGGACTTCAAGGGAGCACATATGTAGAACTCTGGAACTTCAAAGGAACAAGCTATGTTTCTGATTCTAGAGATTTAAGTAAGTTGAAAATGCTAAGAAGTATGAAATTGAACTTGAATTTGTGACCAGGTTGTTTCCGAAAGGCAAAATCACATTGACAGTAGTTGAAGTTCAGTAAGTAGACAGCTCCTCCTCTGGGCTTTTCAAATATCCTTTTATATTTTTCCTTCCAAGATCCCTTTCTGCCAACGTTTCTGTGGCTCAGTAGGCATTCTGTTTGATCTTAAACATAGCAAACTAGTTTCAAATAAAGATATCATAAGAGAACTTTCTGGTTTAAGACAGAAATTTGCTTTCAAATTGTAATATTAGTTTTAAAAATATTGCTGGTGTTGTTAGAATAAATACTAACACACGGAAAATCAGTGGACAAAATACTCTTTTTAATCTGGTAAGTATACTCTTTATACTTACTACAGTATCACAGTATCAAATATGATTTTGCTTATACATTTTAAAAAGTAGCTTTCTTCTTTATATCCTGTGCTCCACACATACATGTCATGTACGCAAAATATATCCCCAAATTAAATTTTTGAGGTAGTTATGTACAATCAGTCATGTTACTTAATAGTCTTAGGTAGAGGTTTTTAGTAAAACACATCACTTGAATGTACAAGCTGAGGAAAAATGCAGTATATATTGAAGAATTCAGTAATACTTTTATCGGATTATAAATTACATCAGTGACGAAGTTGTATTGAAGATGACAACTTGGTGAAACCAAATTTATATTTAAGTAAATTATCTATCATTGGCCTGAAGTCCTATAAAAGTATCATCTTAATTTGACAGTACTGTGGTTATAAAACCTTACTATTCCTGTGGTGGGTGAAATGAATTATCAGTTTCGTTTCTCATCAGTCACTCTTTAATAGTCTGAATTTGTATTTATTTTTGTACAGTTATTGCATAATCATTATTTCACAGTAAGACTTCTTAGCTAAATGCTCATTTGTATTTTGTGATAGATGTTCTTGACTGCCTTTTTTTTT
>PPHD01017168.1:0-15187 GCA_002909625.1 Bambusicola thoracicus
TATCCATCCTTGTAAACAGTCATTCCCCCTCCTGTTTATATGCTCCCTGGAAGTATTGGAAGGCCACAATGAGGTCTCCCCAGAGCCTTCTCTTCTCCAAGCTAAACAAGCCCAGTTCCCTCAACCTTTCTTTATAGGAGAGGTGCTCTAGACCTCTGATCATCTTAGTGGTCCTCCTCTGGACCTGTTCCAAGAGCTCTACATGTTTCTGGTACTGGGGGCTCCAGGCTTGGATGCAGTACTCCAGGTGGGGCCTCACAGGAGCTGAATAGAGGGGCACAGTCACTTCCCTCTCCCTGCTGGCCACTCCTGTTTTAATGCAGCCCAGAACACAGTTGGCCTTCCAGGCTGCAAGTGCACACTGCTGGCACGTGTTCAGCTTCTCATCCACCAGGACCCCCAAGTCCTTCTCCAGACCTGTCAGAGTTCATGAACATGCAGAACCACCCCCCCCTCCCCGCCACACACATACTCTTTCCGCACCCTCAACCCCCACAGGTTTTTGCTGGGTGAAAGCCATCACTCTACACATATCCATTCCAATTTTCCTCTTAAACTAAAGGTCAAAAGAAGGTTCAAGTGGGATGAGGTTACCAATATACTTATCAGCACATATCAATATTTCAGCTGTTTAGGTCACCAACGTCAAGATTTTGCTATTTCCAGATGTCTTACCTTACAGAAAAAGAGGATTCTGCATCCTAGCCTGGAAACCCTATGCACAATAGCATGGTGAGTAATCTGCTTGTTAATGTAGACCATATGTTTCAAGGTATCATTTTGCAATTTAGGAAAAGCTTGACTCTGAGATTACTCATTTTATTTGATACCATAAATATGTAACAGGAATCAAATCACAGTGCTTTTTACTGCTCGCTGTTCATTTGATTATGATTTCAATCAGGAGTAATGCTTTGAAGTCAGCTGTAAACCTAGACATCAAATATAAATCAGAATAGATATCCAAGGAAAACACTAATTACTACTTGTAGACTGTAATTTTCTTCCTGATTGGAAAAGAAATCCAAAGTACCATAATATTTAGGAAACAAAACCTGCTTTGCCTCAGAACTTCCAGAGGAAAGTGTCAATCTCCCTTTGTTTAAGCTCCATCATACGTATTCAGTTCCTGCTGCTTGAAGTACACACATCTGGATATGTAATATTGTTCGTACCTGAGTTCCCTGAAAGGGCAGGAACACACCAAAAGGAGTAAGCAAGGAACAAGCAATTACTTGCAGAGCAGAAGCTGAGTGCTATTCTATTAAGGCTCTTGTAAGCATACCTGTAGAGCTGATCGGAAAAACTAGTTGACAGTGATTTAAATGTTGCCCTGAGACATTCAGGAAAGCAGTGTGTGCAGGAGTTTCCTCAGCCCTGCTCACTTGTGCTGGGTAGTGCTGCCCTTTTGGGGGAAACGCTGCTAAACTATAATACCTGTACTGTTACTTTCTTCAAATGCACATTTCTTTACTCATCAATTAGTGTTTCTAGCAAAAAGGTGAACAAAGACACAGGCACTTAAGTAGATACATGTATGGGAACTGCTGAGTCACGGCCTGAACCACTGATTGAGCAGCTGGGGAAAGGACCCAGTCAGCCCTGAGAGCACAGGTGAAGGCAATTCTCTTGTGTGATTGCAAGGGTTAGGACCTGGCTCCGTCCCTCTTAGACCTCATTTAAGAGCTGACTCCCACTAAGGAAGGTTTTCTTTTTGGAGATCTTGTCTTTGTGAAGCTTTCTCCTGCAAACCTAGAATCTTTTGATATGGGTGAGTAATCTTCTTCCCTTCCTGTATGGTACCTGTCTATCATGCTGGTCCTTCTGCCGTTGCACCTTTGTTGTAATGCCTTTTCTATCATATTGTTCTGTCCAAGTGCTACAGTATAATAGATACTCTCAGAGACCTATCTGATGTAACATTTCCTCTAGCCTGTCATAACAAGAGCTGTGAGGGTGAAAAAGAATTTCTTATTGTTCCTCACTAGGCTGTTTGCAGGAATAGCAAGCAGGGTAGGAATAGTAGCAGTCTGGTGTCGAGTGCTTTCTGTCATCCACTGCTCCCCTTATCGTAAAGGGGCTGGTGACCTTGTTGGCAGCTAGGTACTGACTCAGCTGTGCTCCCACCTGGGGAGAAAGTAAAAAGAAGCTCATGGTTGGAGATAAAGACAGAGTAATCATTTAGTTACCAGTTAATGTCGCAGGCAGAAATTCATTTATTGCCAATTAAAATAGAGTTGAATGGTGAGGAAGAGAGAAACAAAAATAGTCTGCTCTCCCTTCCTTCCACCCAGTCTTCTTCATTGTGCATTTCCCTGCTCCCAGTGTGGGCTCTCTAGAGCCTGCAGCTTCTGTCAGGAGACACTGCCTGCTTCTCCATGGGCCGTGGGGGAATCTCTGTATGGTGCCTATTTCTCCTCCTTCTCTGGCCTAGCTGTTCCCAGCACTGTTCCTCCTACTTCTCACTTCCTTCCTCAAGCATGTCTTCCCTGAGCCAGCACTGCTGCATGAGCCAGATGTGTGTGGTACTAGGCAGCCTGGCCTTGCCTCACAGAGCCCTGCAGCTGTACCACTGCCAGACCTCAGTATGTCCACCCTCTGCACTACATATTCTGCTGAAGTCTCCTCAAGCCTTCCTTCTAGCAATGCTGAAGGGTGTTATTTGCAATCCCACTGGCAGCACTGAAGAGAATTATTTACTTTCAACCCCACTTACTGGGCTGAAGGGTGAAGCTCATTCAGCTGCTAGAGGTAGGGCAGCTGAGGGCAGGCTGAACACTGCACCTGTGTGCTCAGGAGCACTGCAGAGCAGCTGAAATTGCCTTAGGTACAGACAGCTCCAGCAAGATGACTTGCTGGTGAGTATCAGCCTTAGCAGATATTTGTTAATTTTTCGTTTTCTCAAGTTTATTCTCTCTTTCTTCTGTCCACCATGTTGTTTTGGTAAGGTTGTGTTTTAGTATTGAGCTTTGCCTATGGTGCACATTGGAGTGGCACCAAAACAAGGTGAGACTGTTGAGGGGAAAGCAAACAGAAAAAGTGACTTCTTAGAGTATTTACAAACAAAGTATTTATGCAAGGAATGGTAAAGAACTAAGAAGTCTGAACTGTATTTTGTGTGTTTTTCAAAGACTCATCTACCTAACTGAATTAAGAGAGGGCCCCACTGAAGTGCTGGTACGCTCTTTTATCTTCAAACAGACATTAGTCTGTGTGGAAGTTATATATTGTAACTTCAGAATTTGTCTAATTACATGCTTAAATGTTATATAAGATACAAAAATGGCCCGGTACGTGTTGAAATGTCATACATAGAGTGCCATAAAAACTGTAAAAAAAGATTTTGTCAAGTACTAATGAAGGCGGACACTTGAGGCAAATTATTTATACTATTTAAAACCACTACTGTTACCCTTGCTTGAGTAACCAGTTATTTTCAGAACTAAAGCAAACTCTGACCCAGAAAGGTAAATGTTTTCTATTTCTAAATCAATAAGCCTAAGTATAATATTGGCATTTAGATTTAGAAAGTAAGTTTAGACTTAAGCTTGAAGTAATCTGTAATGAGCTGATGTTTATCTTTTGGTGTTGTAATTGAAAATAGTGGCATTTTAGTTTTCCTTAAACACATCTGTGTTAGCCCACTAAAATAATTAGTTGTCATTTCTACAAGGACAAATTAATTGAGCAGAAAAATGTGGCAGAAATGTTGTTAGTACAGAATCTAAGTTGTATTTGCTGCATAGACTACAATAAGAATAAGATTACATATGATTAAGTGTTTTTGAGATCTGATGATTACTAAGGTCTCTTTTCTGTTAGTGGCTGCTTCTTATCAATAGCTGAAGGTTCAAAAGAAGTGTTTGAGAGCATACAGCACCTTCTTTGGATTTCAATATTTTGTGTGATATTAGATTACAATTTTTTTTTACAACTATTCGATAAATAAACCTAAGCAACTACTACTCTCTAGCAGGAATGCAAGTCACTGCTTGAACCAGTGATTAAAGCACCTGGTGGGAAGGCGGGGCCAACCCAGGGGAGCTCAGGTGCATGCAAAAACCTGAAATTTCCCAAGAATGGGGGGTTAGAAGCACAGTAACAAGGTAAAGAAGTATGACATAAAAGTCTAAGGTTTATTTAATGCTATAAGTGAGAAACAGAGATGGTACCAATATGGGTGAGAAGAATGGTGATTAAGTGAATCAGTAGAAAACTGAGAATATTTTAGAAGTGGGGAAATGCAGCGGTCAGGAATGATAGAAGGATGTCTGTGAGTGAAGAGTTCCAGGTCTGGAAGTGCTGGAGCTGCTGGGGGAAGGGCAGAGCACAGCAAAGTGAGAACACATCCTTTGTATCCTTTGTGTTTCAGGATGGTGAAGTCCAGAGAGCTCCGTTGGATGACTACATAGGATGAGAAGAACCACTGACTATTTACAGGTATGTCCTGATAACTTCTCGATACACGTAGATTAGCTCTGCGATTTCCATGGTTTTTGTTTTTTTCCAGAGCTGTATTTTGTTTTGTGGTATTTCTTTTTAATTTTGATAAGACAAGAAAATTTCATGCGAAAATAGTGTAATATGAAATATACAATGAAGTACTCTGAGAAAATGAGCAGCTGACAGATATAGTTTACTGTGATTGAGAGGAAACATTTATCTGCTTGTGAGAAGAGCAGGTTTATAGTCATATGTCTCAACAGAAGGAGAGCGATAGTGGAATATCCCCTGAAGCAGGGGCATTGGAGCATTGAATGGAAAGGAAGCATGGTTTTTTCCCAGAGAAGTGCAGGCTTGTTTTCTTGGCCATTTCACAGCCTGGGTTGAAAATGATTTAGATGCTTTCTCACAGCTGAATGACAATGAACTCTGCAGGGCAAACAGGTTTTAGGCAATACTATCTCAAATATCCATGTGTCATACCTGTTTCCGAACACCAGTAGCACCCAGGCAGCTCCATTCCAGCCAGATCTTGGGCCTTCTACTGAACTGCACAAGTTTATTCATTATTTATTGCTATGGAAAAACTTCAGTAGCATCATCTGCAGGCTTTTTTTTTTTTTTGAGACATTTGACCTGGTTCTTCAGGTATCAGCTTCTGGGCCTATAGGTGGCTTTCCAGCAGGTGTTTGTACAGCACATCATACTGTGTTTTCTGAGCTCCATGCTGCTGGTTTTTTTTTTTACTCACCATTCTAGTGAAGATTTGCTGCATTTGAGGTTGTTGTTAGGGTCATGGTATATTGTTTTATTTTTTGCTTCTATTTTATTAGACATTTAAATATACCTCTGATTTTGAGACAAGACCCAAAACAGTCTACTGCAAATTAGATTTCTGAATGCCTACCTAGCAGTAACCTAGATCTCATGAAGAATTGTTATGGTTGGATTTTAATTGCTGTAGTAGCCACATTAAAAGTTGTGAAAGTTCAGCTAAAAATAGTGTGATATCAGTGATTTAGAGAAAGTATTTGCTAAGGTCAGCCAGCATTTCAATTATTAACGATTTAGAAAGGCCTTTCCCTGGAACCTTCTGACTTGAGAATTGGCATGAGAATGCAATGTTAGTGCAGAGGGAAATGCTTTGATTTCAAGTGGACTGGTTCAGTTAGTTTACATCAGTATAGTTCAGTGTTTTCAGTCTTTCATGGTAGATCAAAAGATGTTTTTGAGGCTCCTATGTATCCAGCTACTTAAAAAAAAAAAAAGTGGTTTTAAATATCTCAAGATCATACTAAAAGCTCGCATGTAAGTGGACATGCTGTGAGTCCATTGCCTGATCTAGGGTTGGGACAGAACAGTTTGCAGGCATACAATTAGGTTCTGATGTCCATATACTTCTCCAATATTTGACATGCAAATGTTTTAATTTTTTAAGCTCTGAAATTTTTATGGAGTTTTAAAATAATTGGTTTTATAAAACTAATAGATATGAGCTTGACTGAACTTGGTGTTGCTCTTTAAGCAAGACACAAAGATTGTGTCCACTTAAGTATAAAATGAGTTTCAAAACTTTGCACTTGCTTTGTTGATTAGTATTAAATTACCAGTGCAAAATACCTTCATCAACACTGAACAATGGTGTTATTTCAATCTGGTTCTCTTATGCTCGCATTTGTGGTAAGATACATTTTACACTAGTAGCTGTAAAAATATAAATCGCTGTGTTTTTTTCTTTATATTGTATCTCATAGCCTAGATAATTCAGGAAGATGCAAAATAAGGTTTTTTCTTTTAAGAAATTCTCTTCTACTGTTAAAGAAATGCATATAAAAACTTTGTGACTGTTCGTGTCCATCTCACTTTGTGCCACTAGAGGGTGGTAAAACATTTTCAAGTTGTTCTCAGCTGTTGGGGATTTCTGTTAAATTTCTTACGGTTGAACTCTTGTTAAAATACACGTACCACTTTCTAACAAAGTGATTTTCATTATGCCATACTCAGCACATCCAGCTGTTACAAATCATTTTTTTTAACTTTTGTTTTTTCTATTTATCTAATCTAAATCCACCCTCTTTCAGTTTAAAGCGATTACCCTTTGACCTGCCACTACACACCCGGACTAAATCCCTCCCCAGCTTTCCTGCAGACCCTGTTAGGTATTGCAAGGCCACTATCTGATTTCCCCCATGCCCTCTGCCTTCTCTCCTCCGGGCTGAACAAGCCCAACCCCTCAGCCTGTCCTCACAGGAGACATTGCTACAGATTGGATGCTGTAGCAGGTTCCTTCCAGAGAGTGGTGTGGTGCTCCTGTCATAGGCCAACCAAACCACAATGGACAGTAGCGTTTTATGGCAGGTGCTCAGCAGTTTGGTTTCATTTCCATGAAACCAAGCCCAATTAAGATATCTCAAGGTGAGCGTACAAAAAGCGAGGCATTGAAAATTACATCAATAGTTACTTCTGAAAATCTAGATTGCACGTAAATTTAGCTGCCTGTGACTATGCGTATTGATTTTGATTAAGTGCAGGAGGATTGATTTGGGAGTGTATCTTTAGGTATTGATATTCAATTTTTTTTCCTGGCTGTTAATACAGTGTTCCCCAGCTGCCTATAGCTGAGCTTAATATCCTGCCTCTAACCTTTATACACAAGGATAGGAGTAAAGCTCATGAAGAGAATAGCTTTTAAAAAGGTAAGAGGAAAGGAAAGAAGTGTATGAGTGTCTGTACAGTTTCTGTTTTCTGTAATTAAGTATTGCAGTACACATTATTGTGGCAAAAATACCACTGACCCAACCTGTGCAAGTTGAGATGACATGTAATAGACCATCCGGTACTATTGCATTCCTGAAAACCTCATGGTATGCAAGACAGCAGTGTTTCTCCAAAAGGACGATTGGTGTACAACATGTATAACTTACCTAGTATATGGTATTTTTGGGTTGCTCTGAAAGTAATACCTTCTATTTATTTCCTTGGAAACTACAACAGATAGAGAAAGCACAATAGAACAATTTGATAGAGCAAATTCTCAACAGCAACATACTGTTTTTCTCACATAGTCACTGTCATTAGCTATGCATTTTTGCCAGTGATGATCAGGAGCCTGCTTGCCACTCTAGTACAAATCTGCTCCTGTGTGAGCATTCATGGGACCCACCTAGCACAAACTTTGCAGTATTTCAATGCTGCCATCATTGCTTTCAACCTATTGAAGCCAATATTCTGCTCTGTACATGATATAACTGGTGGACATAAAGCACCAATTCAGGTGGATGAGCTGATAGAGATGCTTTACATTTTGTGGTGTGACAGCTGTGCATGGCCATCTAGAACGTGGCTTGTCTTTCATATTGCTGTTGCCACTGTTGAAATGCACGACTACCTCACTGCACTACATTCACTGTTTGGTCTCCAAAAGTGTTCAGCTAGCATCAATGGATGTCAGTGGGTGTCATTTTTTTCACATGGTGGAATTTAATGGCGCACTTCTGTTTCATACTGTTGTGGTTTAGCTGATTTTTACCACAAGTGACAGGGCTTCCCCACTTCCTTTCCCTCTTCTGGGGAGGGTGAGTTGCAAATACAATAGATAGAACCAAGGTAAGGAAGGATAACTAATTTACTACCAATGATAATAGAAAGTAAGACAACTCCATATGAAAATGAGTTACATGTAATAAATCAAACAAATGTGGAGAGAGGAGTTCTGACTGTGTTGCTTGCTGTGCTACCAGAAATGAAAGAGAGCCTTCTCCCTTACAGCTGTGCTATTCTACCTCTTTTATCCAGAAATCATATGGATAGTACTGGAGACATCTGGGGACTGTAGTCTGTCTCTTCTCAGTACATCTTTCTCTTGGGGAACCAGAACTCAATGTTAGAATGGCTGATGCTGCCAGGGACTGGGAGGCGCTAATGGTTGAGACTGCTAGTGGATGACCCAGAAAGGTGCATCTCCCCAAAACTATGTTCCAGCACTTAACAGCTTGCTACATGATGTTATGATAGGGAATACTGATAAAACTGGGAGAAGTACACTCTTCAATGTCAGATGCTATTTCTTAAAGCGCCCTTCTGCTGCCATCTGTTGCACAGCAACAAAGTGTAATGGTATATTGTTGGGAAGGTTCAGCTTCTACTGCCACACCACCAGCACCCACCTTTGATGTTGTGGGCCAACAGAACAAAAGAGAAGGCATTGCTTTTCTAGCAGACCTTGTGCATACAAATACAATCTTCTGTAGGTCATAATAATTTAATGTAAGTTGTGACTGGAGGTAGATGCATATTGGCTTATAGAAGCATATTGTACAATTTTGTTTCATTAGTATACAATGTTTGTATATTGTTTCACTGTTTTTTTTTTAATTTTGGCTTAACCAGCTGTTCAGGTAAGTTAAGGAATTGTAATACTTGCAAAAAAATGCTTTCTTTCTCTCTTAAAGATAATGTTATCCCACATAGAAAGCCTGATGTAGTCTTGATTTGAGCAGCTACCGTGGTGGCCTTTTTTTTTTTTACTGCCATGATGCCTCTTCAGGAAATCTTTTGTGAGGCACAGATGAATGTTTTTCTACAACTGAACCAGAAATAGAGATTTTGAAAGGCGAGGAGGGTAATTAGATTTGTCTTAATCTGCGTTGTTTTATCCATTACTTAAAATTCTTACTTGTGGGTTATTAATTATTACACAGATATTTGCACATGTGTATTGGAGGTGTTTAGTGCAGCAGAAAAACTGAATAGTTTCTAAGTAGCATGTTGTAACTCTGTCTTTGTTAATGATTAGCTGGTTCCATATGAGTGATTTTCTCCTAATTTATTTCCTCTCAGTTTATAATTAGCTAGATTTTTGGGGGACTGGATTAAAGGTAAACAAAATCTCACACATCTCAATCCTTTGCACTCTTGACAGTGGGTTTTTTTCTTGCACATCTTCATATATCAGGTAGTTTCTTAAATGAGATTCAGTAGCCTTTAGTTTTAAGGTGTTGCTTTGCTTTGTGGCACAGCTGCCACAAGGGGCTCCTGGGCTCGCACCCCAGGGCTGCTGTTGTCTCTGTTACATGAAGTAACTGTTTATGGCAGTGCATTTTGAACTGGGATAGCAACTCCCACTAGAAATAACAGCTCCCATGTTAAATATATATATATATATGTATTTCAATGAAATACAGGTTGTCTTTCCTGTATTCACCCTGTATTTTTTTTTACCTGAATCATGTTATGTTGACAGTGTTTTGGTCATGCCTCTATTTACTGCATTTTCAGTAACTCAAAGTAAAATTCAAGAATAACTTAATGCAAGTACTGCAAACTGTGTTATTAGTATTTTACTGTAGTTGAAAAAAATATAAAGTATGACCTAATAGATTTAGCTCTAGCAATTGTGATCTGTAAGGAGCTATGTGATTTTTCATTGTTCTTGATTCTTCTGTATTTGCATTTAATACCAATTATTCAAATGAGAGAGTGCTGTCTTCTACAAATATTGAGTTTCTTAAATTGTGTACAAAACCATGTACACTGCTGAATGTTGTGATAAGTTGACAGTAAAGCAGTCTTGAATAAGAATGTTAATTGTAGGAGAGGAATATGTAAGGGCCTCAGATTTAAGCATCTAAGATGCTAGCATACAAGTACAATTAGTCAGCCTTACAATATGCAGGAAGAAATACCTCTGGTTCTTGGGTATGAGTTTATTCTTTTTTCTGTGGCTTTTAATAATATGGTACAAAAGTGCAATTTTCTTGTTTGGAAATTAACTTACCCTTCTTTAACCTTCAGCTGCCAGAATTAGTTGTTTGGTTTTGCTTTTTTGTTTGTTGACTGACCAAATTCTCTGTTCTCAATGACTTCTGAATTATTTCGCAAAGCTTTTTTGACTGCTTTATCTCCCATTTCATTTCCTTTAATATCCACACAGGCTGGAATCCATACAAAAATGACATTGTTGCTGTGACATATTACCTTATTATAGACATCAATAATTTCCAAAGCTATTCCTACTCTAGTGATTGAAATTTCTAGGATGATATCAACAGCACTTAAAAGATCTGGAAAAGTGACAGATTGTAAAGGTTGTACTTTAGCAATCTAATTCAGTGCCATCAGGATAGCAAATAACTCAGTGGTATAACCAGATAACTAATCTAACTGGCTTTTTCAACCCAAATTCACACATAGGAGACCTCTAAATCCTATCCCACTACAATCTCTAGAATGAAAATGGAAAAACAAAATAACAAAGAATGAAGGATTAATAAGAAATAAGCAAACATTAATTTCAACTAAATGATAGAGATTTTTTTTAGTAAACATTTTGTGGAGAAGACAAAACAGTGCATTAAATCTCAAGGTAAAATTACACTCCGTTTGGAGGCCTGGTTATGCTGACATAGCGGTCTTGCACCACCAATTCTAAGAAAAACACTTCAGAAATACGGTGTTGTATTTTCCTTATGTTCATTTGGTTTAGCTAGTGAAAAAGTACTGCAGGAGCTACTGTTCTATATTGTTCAGAAATTATTACTTTAGATGCAGTTAGAAGTTTCTCTTTACCATCTCAAAAATCATTATCCTTACTTAGCAATCACTAAGGATTCAAGCAAATTATAGTGTCTGACCTTTTTTTTCCCTCTGTCCGTATTAATGGTAGGACACCAGGTTAAATTTAATAATAAGATGCAGAATCATTCTATGCCAACTTGTTAAGGAGCCAGTCATCTCTTCCTATTTATTTTGCCTCATTATCTTAATCTTTGAACTACCAACAATGAAATTGAGATTGCTTTCTTTTGAGTACCAAACCCACAGCTTCACAGATCAATTCATTTGCCCACTTCACTGCTCTAGCAAATATTTTTTTTAATCCATTGGATATCTGATTTTCTACCATATGAGGTTTGAAGTTCTGTTTTTATACTCCTACTAGGATCTTCCTGATATAATCACTTCTTCAACTGCTTCTTACCTGCCTCTGCTGTGTCAGTCATTCTAGCACTGGTCTGTTCATACCTTATAAAGAAACATCTCTGTTCCAATAAGGTAAATGTCTATGCCTTTGTGTCCTGATGTATAAGCCCCTGCCCAATATCCATAGTAGTGTAAATATTAAACAGAGACAATCATGACAGCTGCCGAGGTTCTGATGAATCACTTGTTTCAATACTTTTAGGTCTTCTTTTGTAGCCAACCTTTATTCAAGAAATGATAGCAAAATGTCGTACCCAAAGCATTAAGATCAACAAAAGATCAGTTAGCAGAACTAAATGTTTGAAACACACATGAACGTAAGTTCAGTCAATTTTAGGTTTAGAAAGTGAGTTCCTTTCCTGTTTCCCAGGATCCTTTCTAGGAACTTCTTTACTCTCTAATTCAATTACAAACTAAATTTGATGACCCTAAGTCATTATTCAGACACTCCTCTAAATATTTAAATTCTGCAGTAAATGTCATTTTTCCTTATTATTGGAGATATGGAGATAATGAATTATCAGTGACTTGAAAGTACTCATAGATAATTTAAATTGCCCACTTCTGTGAATACCTGACCTGAAAATTACCCTTTGCTTGTGCCAAAGTCAGACTAGGTGGTGTAGGAAAAATGACAGTGTTGTGTGTTCTTCAGTTCTGACATTTCATTATGCTGTCACATTATGATATATACATTTGAAGAACCAGTTTTAAAGCAAGACTTAACTATATATGATGTTCCAAATTAACTGCCCTTTTTTTTCCTTCTAACCTAGAAGATGCTCTTACGTTCAGTAATAATTTTAAAAGTGAAATGCTGTAATTAATTTACATGATGTCCATTACCTATAAAGTCTGCAAATTCAGTTGGCTGTTGCCATCCTAACTTCATCACTTTTTATGAGAATGCATTTTAGCAAACTGTTGCTCTCTTGAACACATTATATATTGCAGAATTAAGACAGAGCAACATATGTGCATGTGTTAAATATAAGATTAAAACAATATCATAAGCAAAATGGTTGCTTTTTAAACAGGACATTACAGTTTTTCTGTGTCTATAAATACAACATATGAAAACTCCTTATTACAGAATGCTTTATTAACATCAGAAGACAGTCTTATGACATGATCTATGGTTGATTGATTTGCCTGAAAGCCACTTTAATACTGTGGAAGAAGATTATTCATCTCCAGAAAGAATGACAGTCAACAATAAATCATTTCCTCCATCTTCTTACATAGCGATGAAGTTAAGGCTATCAGATGATAAGAACCTAAATCAAACCATGATCCCTTCCTTTTAGAATAGGAAATGCATAAAATTGCTTTCCTGTTTTTTGAGCCACAGAGTGCTGCAAACTTAATCACTATAGATATGATGAGCTATATGAAAGTAGTTTAAACATGGTGACCTTTTTTCTTCCTTAAGTATCATATTAGTATGGTATTTAAGATCATTATAATTTTGTTATCTTCTAATATGTTTATGAAATGAACCAAATTTAAAGCGTTTTCCATAATGTCAAGCTTGATAGAATGCTTTGGATTTTTAGAGCTCTTTTTTTAAGGTAAAACCAAATATTTTTGCAATCCCACAGTTGGAATATTTATGAAACGTTTTTATTCCTTTCTGCTTACATAGCTTTTGAATTTCTGTACATGTATTTTTCCCTTTCTATACTAGTAATAGTTGTGATACACCATAGAATTGCAAAGGCAGGAAAGTCATAACAGCAAGTTATTTTCCAATAATATCAAATGCAAGGGGAGAGTCAGTGGAGTCTCACTCCTGGAGTCTTACTTGGCCAGTCCTCATAAAGAAGTGTTCAAGTATAGATGAAATCCTGAGTATCAAAAAGATTCAGGAATTTTAAAGACCATATATGAAAGCAGGCTTACTCTGTTTTGAACACTTTGACATCTGACTGGCCATGACTGCATACAAACAGAAAAAGAACAAGATCCAAGAGCAGGGAGCAAGTTTGGAAGTTGAATTGTGCATTGCTAGACCAAGCGCATCCCTAGGTAGATCTCTTCATGCATTACTGAGATTCAGGGAAGTACTGTGTGAATGACAAAAGATACAAGCTATGATGTTTTGCTACTCATTTTTCACTATTATCTCATTAATTTCTCACAATATATACTGTGGCTAACTGTTACATTTGGCTAGTATTAAATAAACTAAATTTTAGACTTATTGGTGATGTGGTATCCTCTTATCTAACAAGGTTTTTAAAAATAACATAACCAGCATGTTTGATGCATGTAAGTTACCACAGTAAGGACTACAATAGAATGCACTTGAGTAAATTAATAATGCTGTTGACAAAGCAAATTTTGAATAGTGTGTAACAAACATAATGCTATAATTAGATGTGGAGAGACAGAACAATAAATTGTACATGCAAGTTTGGCATCATTCAGTTTGTGTTCTGAGCCCTGAGTGTAAAACAAACAAACAAGAAAACCCACAACTGTTTGTAGTCTCTCAATAAAAACACATTATGCTGGTAAGAGGAGAAAAACCAGTTCTACTCCTTACCCAATTCATGCAGTTCTTGTCTTACAAAATATACACTCAGATGGGAGGAGACTGGAGAAAGAATGTAAGAATATAAGAAACAGTTCATGAATTCACTTTTTAAACACTGATCCATCAGTCTATAGTACTACGTACATCTATATTTTATTTAGAGGAATTTCTGTGGTGTTTAGAGTTGAATCCATCATTTGATTTAGTGCAACAAACTAGTTCTTTGATTCCCTACAGTTTAAAAAACAAAAAGCCCTAGATGTTTTTTGCAAAACTGTCTTTTTAGTCATTTCTCTTACTTTATATAATCCAATGAATTAAGAGTTTCTTGGCAGCATTATAGTTTTGTTGCTTTTAAAATTCCTGATTGGTTTCAGTATTCTGAAGGCTTTATTGAGATTTTGATTTTTTTTTCTTACTCGAATATAGTAAACCCATTTAGCATTGCCTTATCAAGTGCAACTAATTAACATCAAAAGGATATTGTTATTCATTATCGTTCTATGATCAGTCATGTATACCATATATGCTGAATTGACTCTTTTGAATCTCCTTCAATATGCGTACTTTAAGTTTCTTATAGATTGCCATCTTCATTTGCACGTACTACCCAAGTTAATATGCATATGCATTTAAGTGGAAAATTACCTCTTCTTGAAGAGCCACAAGACCTGTCTGTTGACATCTTCTATTAAATATGCACAAATATTTCACTACTAAAATGTGCTCCTTTATTTCCCCCACTTCCTGTTAACTTCCTAGGTTCGTGATCAAAAGCCAACCTGCAAATATCTGCTAGGTCTAATTTAGTATCACAGGCTTCTTTACATGCATCACTGTTGCTTATTGAGAACCCCTAGGCAAACAGTAGGCTACCTAGATACCTCAACAATTATCTGTTACCCTGTAGGTGAGCTATCCCAAAATCTACTTCCATTCTGTCTGGACAGAATATGCTTTGTGGTTTCTGAATTGAATTGGGAATTTCATTAGCTTTGGAGAAAATGCCTTGTCTCTGAAACAAACCCTGAAACTGCAGTTCTGTGGGTTTTCAATTTTGCTTCCATCAGTATATCAAAATGGGTCTTTTCCCCAGTATTCTAGATGGCTACAGAAATATTTGGTTCTCATAATTGCACAATCCATACTTTCTCAGAAATGCAGTGCAACAATTCTAGAGAATTAATATGTTTTTCTGTTTGAAGTAGCCTTTCTCCTGCTTCA
>PPHD01017169.1:0-15186 GCA_002909625.1 Bambusicola thoracicus
AAAAAAAAAAAAGACTGGGGACAGCTGACACCATAATAATTTGTAGAAATACTTCTGGTTGGTCTGTCTTTCAGGTTCCATTTTTCTTTATTCAAGAAGTAAAAAGTTGATGTACTGAAATGGATATGAAAACTTCAGAGCAGTTGTATCCCATCTTAATGATAATAGGAGAGATGAATAAGAGCACGTTTGTTTTTTTTCCCTGACAAACAAACAAAAAAGTCTGACCAGATTTACTAGTTCTGAGATGTTCTGTGAATTGACCCTAGGTTAGTGGTAATAACCTGTGATATAATTCGTGATGCCATCTGAAATAGTCTGCAATTCCTTATTCAGATATGTGATAAATTGCAAACTTAAGCTAAGTAAACATTAGAAGTAGATATTCCAAGGTTAAATAAGTCACGTTAATCAGTTTGCTGGCTTCTCTTTTCTTATAAGCATAGAGGATGCTGTTAGTAAGCATGAAAGCTGTCAAATTCATCATTCCTATGAGGTAGATTTAAAAATAGCTTGACTTAAAAAAAAAATAAAAAATAAAAAAAAATCATTCCGTGAAAACTATCTGTTGAGTCAGTGACTATTAATATCAAGGATGGCTAAGGATTTTGGTTTCCACGTTTGTCTTTTGAAAATGTAATCAGCTAGGAGACTGTGCTGAGAGCTCCGAGATGGAGAATTGTGAAAAATATCCTTCAACACATAACTGGCTGTAACTTTCACTTTTCTAAAGAGGTTTCTAAAAAACAGAGCGGCACAAGAAATGGAGTACGTTTAGAAAATTCTTCTTTTAAGGTGAAGCTCTCAGAAGGTGCCAGGGGTTTTTGTTCATATCTTTAATGCAGCTCCTTCCCATTTATAAGTTGTGAATGTCTGCTCAACAACATGAAAAGAACCCTTCATGCAAAGGAGCTTGTTATTCACGTTACTGTTTCTGAAAACAGTGAGGCTCCTTTTAACCTCTTGGTAGCTTTTGTCTTCGTGAACTACCTCTTGAAAAGTCGAACCAGTTTCAGACTGGAATCATGGGTTCTGCTTTGGGTTCAAAAAAGCTGGATGTGCCCTTTTGTTTTCTGGCAAATCCCACAGGTAGTGTGGTAAGGCTTAGTCTCATTACTTGATGGTGTTTATTGGCTTATGGTAAGACTACTACCTTACAAAGACAATTTTCCATTCTTTTAAAACTGTCTACTCACTTGATATTTTCTCCAAGTATATGTATTTTGGAGTGAGCCTATTCTGAATTCATTTTAAAGTTTTCTATTAGGCATAACTAACGTCTCAATTCTGAATCAGTCTTGGATCTATCAGGTTTTCATGCAGTCTTTAACCAGTAAGTAGTGGCTTCAGTGGGATTGAAACCCCACAGCATTCATGAGCCTAATTTTGGCAGACTTTTCTAAAAACAAAAACAAAAAAAACATGCTACAAGTCTTTGACTAGCTTTGAATTCATTTCTTCTCTGAGTACAGTCATACAGAGATGAATACAAAATAGTTAATAGGATAGATGGGGCTACCAAAAGCCTGATGTACTCGTGAATGCTTTTTCAGATATTCTTAATTCAATGCACATATTGCATGCCCAATGATATAGTTTGTTGAAAATAGTGAGAAAGTGATTTTTGCCTGAGAAAATACTGATTTTTCCATGCCACTTTTTTGACATGATATATCAAAATGTACTTAATATAAAAGGCTGTTTAAAGTTGAAGAGTTTATTTGAAATTTGAAAAAAAAATAAAAACATTTTAAAGGTGAGAAGGAAAACAAGTTTAAAGGTGTAAAGGAAAACAAGTGTCAGAACATTGCTGAAACATTCAATTCATGAGGAAGTGATAAATGTTTAATTGCACTGTCTACCCTGGACTAAGAATTAGCTTTCTTCATAAGGTATTGTCCAAATAAATGCTGTGAGGTGCTTACTGCAAGATACATTTGTTAGCAAAAAATATTTTAGGAAACCCATTTTATTTGTAGATCAGTACACTGGTAACATTTTATGTTTATAGTAGATATCAATAACCAGTGAATACCTTGTGTAGGTACTTGTTGGTTGTTCATTTTATTTGGCAAACTGCTCTTGTTGAATGTTTTTAGATAAAGTTTGATACAGTATTATATGTTTTTACTGATGATCTGTCAAAAGAATTGATTTTGCTTGAGGCTGGAGGCTCAGTACAGAACTGAATGGGAATTTTATGATCTGACATTTCTTTAGCACAGAGCTGACACCAAAATCACAGTTTTGGAGGCTACCTGCCAGAATCATCATACTTCAGTATCTGTGCTCAGGTTTATTCTCTTGCTACAGTAATATGCCACATCTCGGACATCGAGATCAGCAAATTTATTTTCATAGAACCACAGAATGGCCTGGGTTGGAAGGGCTCCTTAAGCCCACCAAGACCCAACTCCTGCTGTGGGCAACTCAGGCTCAGGAAGCCTAGGACCCATCCAACCAGGCCTTGAGCACCTCCAGGAATGGGGCACCCGCAATTCTGGGCAGCAGTGTCAGGGCCTCACTGCCCTCTGAGTGAAGGATTTCTTCCTAGCATCTAACCTAATTCTCCCCTCCTTTAGTTTAAAACTATTCCCACTTGTCATTACATTACACTCCCTGATAAAGAGGACAGCTTTAGCCTCAGTAAAATTAAAATAACATGGCTCATAGGTAGGCGATAATTAGAGATGCCATGAAGATTAAAAGAGATGCCTTAAAAATATCCTGTGAATCAAATTAATCCTGTTCTTGAAAATTTATAAATTGCTTTTAGTCATACACACAGATCAGTATTTGGGATGGAAGAGTCCCAATTTTCCTCCTACTCTGCATAAGTACTACAGAAATTTTAGCTTCTAATTCTCACTTGTATTTGAGAAGGCAGTGTGCTTGAAAATGCCAATGTAATGAGTTTTACAGAATTTATAGTATTGAAAAGTGTAAAATAAAAAATATACATATACGTAAGGATTTGTAGGAGCAGGCAGGTGAAAGTAAGAAGCAATTTTCCTAGTTATCTTTCAGGAATTTGGATGTGAAAGGAGACAAAAGTTACTGGTGTGGCTGGAGATTTTAAGGCTGTATAGCTGTTACATTAAGACAGAATTTAACCAACATCTCCATAAACTTTTTTTGTTTCAGTATAACAAGCTGAAATTGGAGAGCTGCAGCCTAGCTAGGTACTGTGCTAGCAGCCAGAATGGTTAAAGGAAAGTTTCTATAGCTGGTCAGCCAGTAGCCAACTTTACTGAATGAATAGCCAGCTAACAAAGCAGAAAAGGAAGGACACTATCTACATGGAGTCTAGCTGTGAGTTTATACAATAGCCATGGCATTTCAGCCCAGCATTAGAGGGCTATTTGCCCAGCAGTGGGACAGAAGGTTCTTTCAAACCAGGAATCAGGAAATGGAGCAAATGAGTCCAAAAGGGAAAACAGCCAGAAAAAGCCACAGCCAAGAGCTAGCTATTCAGCTAGATGCACGAGTGTGAGAGAATGAGAGGAAAAGCCAGTTGAGAATTTATTATTCTGGAGAAGTAAGAAGGTTGAGAGACATCAGTTGGCAGTTACTAATATACTGATGAGAGAGGCTGAAAGAAAGCCAGTGATGATTGGAATAAAACCCCTCATTTCACCAAAGGATGTGCAGAACTGATGTTCAGACTACACTTGCTTTTATATATGTCTGAAAGCACAGCTAATATGAAAAATTTCCATCAGGTATTTGAAAACATGTAGTGCTACTTATGTTGGTCACTTATTTCTTTTTCCTCACCAACTTCTTGTTGCTCTGTATCTTCAGATCACTGACCTCCCAAACTTGGATTCTGTGCAGGGTCCATACTGGCTTTTGTATTCAGTTTGAGACTCATTCTTCTGCTCTTTTTGTGGCTGTTTTTTGTCCTTAGGGGAGATAGCCTAATTAAATGTAGTTTTGTTGAGTCCCTGCTTCCTGAAAAGTGGTTGAATATTGATTGCTGATGAGAAGGAGAGAATAATTTTCTTTGCCTTTGCTTTTTTTTTTTTTCTTCCTTCCCTCTCCCTTTAACTGAGCTGCTGCTTAACTAAGGAGCCTTTTTTCCCCCCATATCTTCTTCCATGTACTTTTGAATAAGAGGAAGGTGAGAGTGGCATGGTGGAGCTTAGTTGTGTATGAGTGCAATACTACCACATGGGGAAAGAGAAAATAGTATGTTTTTTGTAATTAATGCAGAATTAGCCTTTGGTAATTCTAGATGCAATGAGACAGAAAGGGGAGGAAAAAGCAGAAATTCAGCACAAGTGAGTCTCCTGCATCCCTTTAGTTTCCCAGTCACTGGATGTAGTATGTTGTTTGTTTTCTTCCTTAAATGTCAATTAAGGTATTAATGTGAAGCTGCTCAAATAATACATTTTGTTTTCCTTTTGGTTATTTTGTTTCTGTTGGTTTTAATTTGTGACTTATGTCCTGTTAGAAGCTTTGTTCCTACTTGATAGAAATTCTGTGGAACCAACTTGTTCCTAAATTCTGCAATTTAGGGGGTGCCAAGAAATTTCTATGAATCATTGCCATGGGCAATTAAAATAAAAAAGGCGGGTGGGGGGTGGACAGAAACCTTGAACCAATTTCTTGAAAACAGAAAACACAGCAACCACAGTCAGAAACATTTAGCAGCCTGGCAGCAGACAGCAGGGCATACAGGGAATAACAAAACAGTCTATTGAAGCAAGAAAAAAAAAAGATTTTCAAAAGCCTTGTGTCCGCAGCAGGCTGAAAAAATATAACAACAATCCTGTTATCTAGGTTGTTTAAAAAAAAATGTTGATTTTCAAATTTCTCCTAATATAACATGTTAAACGTTGCGACAATAACTTCTCTCGCCATGGAAGCAATATATAAAGCTTTCTCTGGCACACTCTGTAGATGTCTCTATTCAGACTGTCAAAGCAGAAGAGAAAAGAACTAAACAGTTCTGAAGTCAGTGTTTGTAGCTCCAGCAGAAGAGACCAGTAGAGCTACAAAGTCAGCTCTCACCACTGTATTAATTGTGGTAACAAGTGACCGATGCATGAAGAGGTGATTTTTCCAGTACTACACTGTGAATCTTAAGCAAAGCAAATAGGTAGTTTCTCATAATGGTAAGCTCAGTATGTTTTACTTACTTTAATTCCCTATCCAGTAATACTGGATTCATTTCTATAATTGTATGTACCCATTGCCACATTTTTGATTGCCTTAAAATAACTGATATCCTCTCTTTACTAAATTGTTGCTCTGTTCTTTACATTCTTTTAACATCATTGTTTGGGGGCAGTAGTTCATTTTCATATGTCCTGTTGATTTCATGTTGGAATTTCATGTAATTATTGTAGCTTGTCCATTCTATTTTGGTGCCAAATTGCCTACCTAGAATTTGCAGGGATATGATAACGCACAATTTAAAGAAATATATTTATTATGTGTTCTACATATGTCTGTTTCCTGTGAACAGAAGTCTGTGCAATATATCTTGTAATACTAATGAGGAGCCACAACATCACAATGTTGTTTCTAGTTAGCCATTGAGTGTGTCATTAACCTGTCATGGTAGAGCATAATACATTATTATGTTGACCTTGAGACAAGTATTATTCAGGCTCAGCTTTTATTGATTGTAGTTTCTGACCTGTTTGAGTACATTCTATTTTTCCATTTAAATTGCCAGTGTGCTCTATAGTCTGTAGTTGCAAGTTAGAAAGTTAGAATATCATACTCTGTGGTCACAGTGATCCCTGTTTTCCTTAAGCAGAAAATGGGGAGGATGTTTCCCATACGAAATGTATAAGTAAATATGGCCCACTTTCAGTCAGGTTCTACCAGACAGATGCTGATGTTGCAAACTTCTGTCTTTGTACAAGTTTCTAGCATGTGAGGAAGTAGCATACCCATTTTACAGGGAACCAAAGAAAGGCTAAGATCTCTGGGAAGCATTCAGATCCAGGTTAAACCCAAATCTCTGGATTACTATTGCTGACTTCTAATAGCGAGTGTTATTCTAATTATTCTTTTCTTTCTACCTTTTGGGGCAAAATATTCTGTGGAGAGTATGTGGCATTTATTTTTTTTCTTTTTTAAATCTAAAGCTATAAACCAAAACAAAGTATATGATCACGCTGTGTGAGCAATGTGTTAGCCTTGAAAAAATGTTTTATATTTTGAAAAAGCCACTGCCCTTAATAAGGAGCAGACCTAATGCAGCCATTTTCCATATTCCCAGTAATGAAGTACTATACTATTTTTCCCAGTTGCATAACTGAAGCTGTGTTCAGTGCTCCTTTAGACCTGGGCAACCAGTGGCCTACACCTGGGTTTCTTCTCTTGTCACTATAGAGGAGCCAAGTGTGATTGTGCCAGAAGGCATGCAGAGTGTTTCTGCTCCTCCATTTTAAATGCTCAAGAGTAAGCAAGAAAAAGAGACAGGAAATTAATGTGGGTCTCCTAAATACATGTTTCATGGAATTTGGAGCATTATAGTTGATCATTGCACATGTTTTCATTTTTTTTCTTCTTTTTTTTTCTTCTGTCCTTTCCAGCTCCATTAAGTTGGCACTTTCTTTGAGCTGAAACTTGCAGAGCAGTTTCCCAGATCATATCAATTTCCTAAAACAATGCAGCAAAATGCATGTACTGCCATTTCCTCCAGACATGTAGATATTTATGCTACAGAACCATATTCTGTTCTCCTGGGGCTTACCTCTGACTGGACGCTTATTTTTGGTTTGGTGATCTGAATGAACCCCTTCTAAAATGTCTCACCCAGTCCCCAGAGCCCTGACCACCATGCATGCATCCACTCCAGAAAAGCTCAAACCACTTCATCTGAGAATTAATCAATTATTTCCATGGAGATACTATTTCATTATACCTGCTAATCTTTCCTCTGTTTCAGAAAACAAAGCAGGTATATAAAGATGCATAAACATAGAGGCTTGAATAGATGATTTCATTCATATTACATTCAGAAGCGCATCCCATTGCAAATCTTTGAACTCCCATTTCAGTTTTGCATAAATAATCTGCTCCATTGTAATGTTTGCTGTATTTGTTTTGTAAGTTGGAAATGAATTGAGGCGTATTAGCAAAATGACAACTATCTTCTGAGAGGCTGACATTCATGGAGTAGCTCAAAACCTTTCAGTAAATAACAAAAAATACATGAGAGCTCTTAATGGTCAGCTTTGTGTTTTGGTTTTCTGAAGAGTAGAACGCTGTATGCACGAGGTAGTTCTCAGTGAGTAGGGAGATTCTAGTGGCTGTTAAAACAGGCTGATAAAAATGATTCAGGCTTCGCTTACTGTAATCCCATTGCTACAGTTTCTGACATCACTAAATTATCTCCTGTGGACTTCACTGTGCAGCATAAAAAAGTAGGTTGGCAGGACCTACCTGAGCCACTTTAGATGATTCGGTTCTCCATTTTAGAGAATTAAATGCCATTGATTGCACTGAAGTTGTAGTAATCAACCAGGTGATACCGCTTTCATGAAAGTACAAAAAGTACTGCCGTATGGTAACATAAATACTTCTGTTGTGGTTTTTTAAAAGCAGATTTAGAGTGTGGATTCGCTCAAATAGCATTTAGAAATATATTTTTTCTCACCTCCCTTTTAAGTAAATAGGCTTCTCCTAACTCAACTGCTATCCTAAACTGTTGTTTGATTTTATTATTCTGAGGAAACCTAGATGTTACAAATGAGACAGTGTGTCTAGCTTCTTTGAGGCACTATTTTGCTTTCACAATAGAAATGATATGGAAAAAGAAATCCATCATTGTAATTTAAAGGTTTTTAAATCACAGTGATTGGAAGGAAGCTTGTTACTAACATAATGGTCAGTCTTATGAAACATTTATTTCAGAGTAACGCTGTTTCTTCACTGATGATATTTAATGTAAAGAATTCAAAGAAAATTCTTCATTGAAATGGTTGGACTCTGAGTTGGAGGTGGTGTTGAAATCTTCATTCTTTTGCATTTTTCCTGGTTTTAAATTTCATTGAATAAGGTCAGGAAATTAAAGAGAACTGATAAGCTTTTATTCATGCTAACGTTTTTATTATGTCTGCTCTTCTTATTTGGTAATCAAACTGTTGTGTGTTTAGGATGTCTCTAATATCAGCAGTACATTCCTTGTTCTCTCCTTCACGTTTTCTAAAAGTCTTTCACGCAGTAATAGGTTGCCAACTTAAGAACGCATTTTTATTGGCCGCTATACTCCTTTTTTTTGTTTTTGTTGTTGTTGTTGTCGAAGGCACCATGACCTCTGGCAATATCTGCAATGAATTCTTAATTTCTTCCCTAGAGTTCCTTGCTTATTAAGGCCATGGTTACCTATAAATTATTATATCTTTGGGAAAGATGAATTAATTCTGCTTGTGTGCCAAGATGTCCAGAGGCCATGTTAAGGAGAGTGCTGAGTTAATATTTGCTGTCTCTTAGCTGGATTTATTTGGCGAGACTCAACTATATCATATCATGTTACCTGGTGTGTGGTAGACCTTGATCGTAGAAGGTTTTTCTAGCTTGATGTGAATTGCTCTGTATGTCTCTTCTCCTCTGGAAAACAGTTCTATTCCTTACTTTGGATTTTTCTGTTGCAAGTAACAAGTGAAATTGTGAACTGCTCCATTTATCTTGGGAGTTTAAGTGACCTTTTGTAGTTTCCAAGAACTAGGTTATTAGATATTTTAAAGACCAGGGTCTTGTCCCTTACTTAATATTAAGAGGAGTTAATACAGTCAGTGAAAGAAAAATTCATGGAGCTTTTAATAGCACAGTACAATTCCTTTAGGGCTTGCAGGTTCATGCACAGGAAAATTATATTGTTTGCTGTTAGGTATTAGAGAGAGCATGAGAGCAAGGAAGCTATTTACCAGGGCCAACCCAATAGATCCTGCAGGAGCACAGAGAGACTGCAAACATAACAAGCGTTGATTGTGTAGGAGTGAAGGTGATTGTGACTCAAAGATATTTCTCCATTACGAATTATCTTCACTTGACTACTTGTGGATCCTTGTCTTTGTTTGAGAGGTAATGTACATAGTTAACATTGAAGAATATGAAGGGTATCTTGAGTGTAATTAGCATTGGATAATATCTGCACTATTAAGAACTTATGTGTACCCAGAAGGAAAGAAGAAATCCTCAAAAAATATAAAATGAGAAGTATATTTTCAAATTGAATTCACTCGTGCCCTAGAGGCTCTCAATCCTAGAGCATATACCTGCATGAGTTATAAAGCAGATATTAGCCTCATAATTATTCTGTTCTGTCAGTTCTTTTCCACACTTTTAATGACTATTTGTTATTTGTGAACATGTGTTTTGTTTTATTTTTTCCTTTTTGTCTAGCTTCAGTGATGAGTGAGTACATTCTTTATGAACAGGAAGTGTAGGGGAGAGGTATGAACCTTAGTGTAGCACCAGGAATAAGACTTCAACTGCCAACTAAATTTAGTTAACAATTTAGTTATTTTCAGTTATGGCCTTTAGTTACTGTTTATATTTTTGTCTTAATAATAATTACCTGTGATAATTCAGTTCCAAATAGTCTATTTCATGAGACTAAAATTAATATCCCAAGACCCAGAAGGACCTAGAGCATACTAAAATAAATGTAGACCTTATTCTGTTCTCATACAGTAAATTTAAAAAGATGTATTCATTCACATTTCAGCAAACAGGAGAGGTTTAATTGTCATAAATTTCAATTCCTGCATACTACAAGGGAAATGTATGGATGAAAGTAATTGTAATATAAAAAAAATAGAGATTCTACAAACGCATAGAGATATTTCATCATAATGCAGGAAGGATGCAGAGCTTTCAGAGAGGGTCCAGAGGAAGGCCACAAAGATGATCAAAGGGATGGAGCAGCCCTCCTGTGAAGAGAGGCTGAAGGAACTGGGCTTGTTCAGCCTGGAAAAGACAAGGCTGAGGGGAGACCTCAATTGCGGCCTTCCAGTATTTAAAGGAAGTTTATAAATGTGAGGGAAATCAACTTCTTAGACAGATTGGTAGTGAATAGGATGAGGGGGAATGATTTAAAAACTAAAGGAAGGGAGATTTAGATTAGATGTTGAGGGGAAGTTTTTTTTGCTGAAATAGCAATGAGGTGCTGAAACAAGTTGTCCAGAGAGGTTGTGGGTATCTGGAGGTGTTCAAGGCCAGGTTGGATAGTGCCCTGGGCAATCTAATCTAGTACTTGACCTAGTGGCTGGCAACCCTGTCTGTGGCAGGGGAGTTGGAACTTGATGATCCTTGTGGTCCCTTCCAACCTGAGCTGTTCCATGATTATATAATTCTATTACAGAGCTGGGAATGATCTGCTCTTGAAAACACTATTGTAATATTCACTAAAAGTTTTTTGTTTCTGATGTGGAAGAGGATTTGAAAGCCAGTAGAACCATTTTAGACATAAAGCTTAGCTCCCCTCTTTTCAGCTCAGGTTTTCTGACTTGTATTAACTACTATTTTTATTTTTCATTCAAGCAGCTTTCAGTAAGAGCAGACAGTGTGAATTTATGCCCATAAACAAGCAATTATTCTTTTCCATTTGTTTGTGTTATCTTTGTACCTGCCTTTGTTTGGTTGACAATTACAGAATATTTTCTCCTCATGTTCTTCGTTGCCTTAATTACTTTCAGTGTCAACACCATGATTTAGTTCTAATGAGAGAGCCCATTTGCTCCTGCTTCTTACCATATCCTTCAGTCTTACTGTAATGATCTTCAGCATATTAAAGTTTTCTCTTACAACTTCTTTGGAAGAGATGAATGCTATGCAGAACCTCTCTTACCATAGGAAGTGGTCAGGTCAATGTCTTTTAAGATCAAATATCCAAATATCTCTTAAGTAATTCTGCCTGCCAGGCTACTAGCTTCCTGCTGCATTCTTCTGCCTTTTGGCTTTCATCACTCTCAAAACAGAAAGTCATCCCAATGGGAGATGACTTGCACATGCTTATTCTTTAGTATTCTTTAGTCTTCGAAGTTGCTTTGAGTAAGCTGTGATCTCTGAGGTGCTCCAGGGGTTCTTGATAATGTGTGCATCATTATTCTCTGAGATTACAAGTTAATCAAACTGCACTCACTTTTTATGTGTTCACTCAAGGCAGGCAACACATTATCTGCCTTCCAGTGGCAGAGTATTCTTCCTGCTATCAGGAAGCCACAAATGAGGGGTATTTGTCATCTTTGGAAATATACAGCTCCAGTGGGAACAACAGTATTTGAACTGAACCCTGAAATCAAATGTGAAAATGGGCTTATTTCTTAGATTTTAGGATGTGTTTTTAATGTATAGAATAACTCTGCCATAGTTTATGTAACTGGGTTGATAGTCATAGAATCATAAAGACATAATTTGAAAGAACTCAGTTCTTGGAGTAAACAGTTTGTGATTGATAAATCAAAGTCTTGGTATATATGATGTTACTGAAAAATGCTGAACAACTGTTCCTTGTGGGATATACCATCTTATGCTGTGTGTATGCTAGGGTTTTGATTTCTAACAGTAGCACAGTTCTGTTGTACATCCCTATCTCTTGCACTTACTGTATGTCTTCCACTTCATTTGCTTAGTCAGTTTCAGTCTGAGGTTTCAGAGGAAAAAAATCTCCGCCCTAAGTATTCATCAAACACTCTCTGAGGTCTAAACCAATGACTGGTCCTTCGGACAGTTTCAGACTATGTTGTGGAGTTGCAGCACTGAATAAAAGGCCATACATGATCTGGTTCAGATAGATGTATGGTCTGTAGATGAAAAATCCTGAACACAAGTGATTTACTGGGCTGTTGTGTTTGCTCCAAATTGCTTGCTAATGAAGATATAACATTAGAAACAGAGAAGAACATTGTAGCTTGTGTCACTATATATTCGTATTCAGCCTTCCAATAGTATCTTAGCATAGATATATCATTTACTGAATAAGGAAAAATACTGACAAAGTAATTGTACTATCGCTGCTATTGGAGGGCTTCGTTTAAGCAGTCCTCTTCATCCTCGACAATCTGGAAATTGAGGCAATTTCAGAATGTACTAAAGACTGGAATATTGGGTAATTATTGTATCAGGTTCCTCAGGACAGAGTAAATATGTAACTTGAAGCAAAATCATTTGTTGTGGAGGTCAATTGGATTTAAAACTAATATTGTCTATCATTTTTAAGATAAAATTGTTCAGTCAGGAAAATATTTGAGTGCTTTTATCTTTTGTACCACTGAACTGACTCAGAGATTGTCCCAATTTTTTCTGTTGTTGTTGGTTTTTTGTTGTTGGTTTTGTTTGTTTGTTTTGTTTTGATCTGTGTGATACAATTTTCTGTTTATGACTTCATGAATAACATGGATACTACTATTCCTCAGCCCCAAGGGCAAACTGAAAGGATGTTAAATTATAAAGTATCTGACCTTGGTGCATTTTCTGTACATGAACAGAAGACTTAAGACTGTGGCAAAGGGTTTAGAGGAACAAGAAATCTAATATTTCTTAGAGTGGAATGACTGTGCAAAGAAAGCTTTTAAGCAATGAAGGTCACACAGACTAATTTGTAACTGATGGTATGAGTTATGTGCAGATTCATTCAGATTGCTTGAATGAACTCTAAGGGTATTTTTTAGAACAATTTTGGTCTAATTAAAACTATTATCAAATCATTATTCAATAAAAATATCTGTTTTGTGTGTGTGTGTAAATCATTGCATTTATATGAGAGCTGCTCTGAAAGTAATGCCTCCTATTCTATTACGTTGGTATGGTAGTAGAGATTGAACCTTCCCACCAATACTCTGTTACATGTATGACAGATGGCAGTAGAGGGGCATTCTAAACAAATGCTGTCTGACATGGAAATGGTGATGAAGCAAAGATGTGGAATTAAATTCCTCCATGCAGAAAAAATGGCAGTCATTGACATTACATTACATGTCACATCATGAAAGGAGGAATGTCTTTATCAGTTCACCTGCACAACCTGCGATGACAATGTTGAAAACTAAGGTAGCAAAGAATTTGCTCTATTAAATAGTGTTATTGTATTCTTTGTAGCTGTTGTTGTTTCCCTAGAAGTAAATAGGGAGCATTACTTTTGGAGCAACCTACATTAATCCTTAAATAAGTGTTTCAGAATGATACGTGTTTGGTTAAGGTGCTCAAGTCTCAGGAATTTCTCTACTTTTCTTGCAGGTTGTATATAAAAATAATGATGTCAGGTTGGAGTTATCTCGACTTGCCAAGCAAGGAGATCCTAAAATGAAGATTCATGGGGTAGTAGCCTTTAAATGTGAGAACGTTGCAACCTTAGATCCGATCACATTTGAAACACCAGAATCTTTCATCTCTTTGCCAAAGTGGAATGCCAAGAAAACAGGCTCAATATCATTTGACTTTCGTACAACTGAGCCAAATGGTTTGATTCTTTTCAGTCATGGAAAGCCAAGGCACCAAAAAGATGCCAAACACCCACAGATGGTGAAAGTTGACTTTTTTGCCATTGAGATGCTTGATGGCCACCTCTACCTGCTGTTAGACATGGGGTCAGGTACTATAAAAATAAAAGCCTTGCAGAAGAAGGTGAATGATGGTGAATGGTACCATGTGGACTTTCAAAGGGATGGACGGTCAGGTAAGTCTTCTATTTTAATATTCATTATGTATTCTCTTGTTATATCTGACAGAATACAGGCTATCTATAATGCTATCTACAGTGTTGCACGTCATCTGAAAAAAAGGAAATATAAACAGTCATTAGTGTCAGGTACCAGAATATAATGACTTCCAGAGTAATATATCTTATGTTGATGTTTATTGGATAATCAAGTACTTAAACTTGCATGTAAACCAAATATGCAGAGTGGCAAGTTGCAAGATAGAAAGTAAAGCAAAAAAAGAATTACTCTAAGGAAACTGCCATATTGGAAATTATCTGCCCACATAAACAGCATAGACCTTCCAGTCCTATCAGAAAAACATCAGCAAAACTAAACGATATGCTAGTGTTTGGGTAACAATACATACCAAAAGAAATTGGAATTATGTCAGTATGGCTTGTATTCTATAGTATTTATCTTGAGAAATGATCTCTCCAGAAATGCTAAAAACAAAATTTTAAACTTTTCCTAATGATACTAAAATTTGTCCTAGAGTGTAATGAGTTTATCTGGCTGTTGTTATGTTGATGCTACATCTGATCTTGAGTGTGTATATGTAAATCTATTTGTTGACCTGAGCAACATGCCAGAATGTATCAGGGTTTTTTGGGGAAAGATTTACTGAGCTTTTTATTTAGACCATAAAATAATTTTCTAATCAAGATCAGTATTTTACCGGAAGTTTATATACACCCTGAAACTGCATGTTGCACAAGCAAACCTCCCTGTTGTCTTTTTGTTTTTGTGGTGTTTCCCCACTACCTTTTGGTGACTCCTGAATTATTTGCATTTATAATTGATTTTTGAATCTTTATCCTCGAAACAATCTTTTTTTTTTTTTTTGACTTTCTAAATATAAACAAATAAACAAATTGCAGTGAAGATTTAAACTGAAGATTTCAGTCAAATCCATGCTAAAGCCAGACCAAATTCAATTGATCAATCTACTATAGAATTGTTAAACATACTGATTTGATTCCTGGTTTGTGGAGCTTGAAATTCAAGTTGTATGGAACTTGATTTTCTGATTATATGTTGGTTAGGTTTTTTGCTTTACTTGAGGTTAAAAATAAATAAATAAATCTCAAAAACCTCAATTGTGATTGAATATCCGGTGTTTACATTATTTACACTACAGTCTTCATTTCAGGCTTCCTACTTCAGTGCTGTTTCAGTGATTCATATGAGACATAAATCCTGTAATAATGTGCCTCTACGAGTCTACTTAAAGCAAAGTTTATACTTACATTCCATGTCATATTTGAAGAAATGTCCTGCATTTCTGCTTCACAAAATACTCATGGCTTCCATTAAGAGATTTTAGGATTTGTTTTATTTAAATTATTAGAACTGTTGAAGGAATTTGGCAAGAATGCATAGTAATTTTAGGAAGTAATAGTTACCTAAAAATCAGATTTGCATCTTATTTTTAAGTAGAAGTATGAGTTTATAGTCAAATATCTACGTATAAGAAAAAATAATCCAACTGATGAATAAATAGCCTATGAGTAAGACAGAC
>PPHD01017170.1:0-15186 GCA_002909625.1 Bambusicola thoracicus
CCCCTTTTTAGGTTTATTTAAGAGGACTGTGGGGACTCAACCTCAGAATACATATTTTAAGGCAATAGAGATAATTCCTTGTAGATGTGAATTGCAGAGTGCTGTGATACAGAGGCAGCAAAATAACTTGTTTTCCAAATTTGCACAAAACTATAATCAGATACACAAAACACTGCTTTTTCCCTCAGCATCCTACTTGTCATTTTTCTTAAACAGCAAAACATGCTTTTTATTGCTACAGCTGCACAGCTGTAGGAGAATTAGAGAAACGTGGAATCACGCACAGTCAACACAATTGGGTATCACAGCACTGCACTTTAGTCTGTCAGTTATTTTACTCACTGTGTAAGAAGCAGAGCAGGAGAAATGGAGAAGTGACTCAGAAAAAAACAGTACTTCTAAGAAAAAAAAAATGATTTGTGAGGAAATAAAGTGTTGCTGTAGCCTCTGGCTGAAGCTTAATCTGACATTTGGAAAGCATCTCCCAGAGTCCTCTGCTCAAACCATATGCATCTCCCTACCTCAGCCTCACCGCCCAGCAATTTCAGTTACATTCTCCATAGAGTTGTGTTCCTGAAACTCAGTAGTAAGAATCTTAGCTGTGGACACCTTCTCATCAAAGCAATGATCCTTCCAGCCATGAGCATCCTCCGTGTGTCAGACTTTCAAAAGAAGTCACCTGCTTAGGAACTGAAGTAAATGAGCAGTATGTGCTAGAGAAGTCAGCATCTTCTAACATCAGGTTATTGAAAATAATCTTGAAAATGATCTTGAATCCTGGAGGTGTGGCCTTGAAGAGTACTTGAATCAATGCTGACTTCCTAAAAATCTGTTCGCCTTATAGACACCACACACATAAATTCTGGTGTTTTCCTTTGTAGAAAATCTAACACTACAGCACCATGCTGTGCTACAGGGATGTACAAAAAAACCTTTAGTTTGGATCTATATAAATCTGTGCTGAAGAAGGTAAAAGCCATAATTGTCCCTTTGAAGAATGACCTGTGTTGCCCATATGTCTGCATACTTATGACAATTATTTATTGTATTCAATATAACAGGTGAACTAGTGCAATTTTCCGTAGTAAAGATTTGAGACGGATTATTCTATGAGATGATCTATTAGTTTATCCTTGGATTTTAATAGGAGCTGCCCTGGGCCTAACAGAACCATTTTATGGTTAACCAGCTTACCTGATGTAAGTATTACCCAAAATCTGCATAAGATTGCTGGGCTCATCATGACTCTGACAAGCTGACCAAAAAGTATACAGAGACTAAGTAAAAAACATTAAGATACTTAATAAATAAGAACAATAAGTCAACAAGGTACCTTTTGTATTCTTTATACTGATATAAAATTAAATTCATACTCTGTGTTCATCTGTGTATCACAGACCATTTGCAGTATGTAGTAGAGGAATTGAGTGATAGTTTGGCACTTCAAAACATATAAAACAAGCAACAATTTGTTGTCATCGTTTTGAATTAAGCTTTGGCTCCCTTTTGGGTAGACAAATCTGAAAGGATTTCAAATACTGTGGAGAAGTATTTGTTAACTACCAAACTCATCCTGAACAGTTCCTGTGTTGTCCATTGCTGCTATGTCCCTCTCTCCACGCTCGTACCAACAGATGTGTGAACAATTACACAATGAAACTTGAGCAGTGAATTAACCCAGAAGCACTTCATTTGTATAGAATTCATGTATTGAGAGTAAAGTAAAAGATCAAAATCTTTCATTGCCTGTATTTCAGCATCAGGAGCCTGAACACTACCAAACAAAAAATGATAGCATTCTTTTATAAGACGAATTGTCTTAGTTGACCCAAAAACGAATGGGAATGCATTCACATGATTGGGTAACTGAAATGAATGTCCTAAGCAGTCTAGGAAAAAGGCAGAGAAATAAAGAGAGAGGCAACAGAACAACTGAATGTTCACCACCTCCTAAGATACTTACTTAATGAGTGACGTGGTCTCTTTATATTTCTTGAATTCTTAGAAGAGACAGGAGATTCACATAGGTAGCTGCATTGAATCCCCTCAGTGTCTTTCAAGTGGATATAAGGAATATGATAAACTAGCCCTCTAAATTAAAGGTTTATTTTGGATAACATGCTATAAATACCCCACCTAATAGAAGAACTGCACCATCTGTTTTGAAGTTACACCATTTTGCAAACAAACAGAATATCGGACTCTGACATTCAGCAGTACCTTAAGTACCTATCTGTAATGATGGAATAAGAAAAATTGGGCTAAACTGAGAAAGTTCAACCCAAATTTGATGAAATGGAGATTTAATATTGCCATTTCCAAAAAATGCAATTGAATTTGAAGGGAGAGTTACTTTTGCAGGTTAGTAATAATTTCCTAACACAGAGAATTGCATCCAGCTTAAGATGGAACTAGGTGACGACGACATATAAGGAAGAGCTGATTGCAGATTTAAAAATTACAAAAATAAAGCAATTAGTTGTTAGTGATTATTTATGAACAAATGAACATAGCAACAAATGGGACAATAAGTAGCAGCTACAAAAGCTAGAGATTTTCAAAAAATAGATGTAGACAATTGATATTCAAGAGTCTTAAAAGTGTGAGATGCAGTTTTTCCTTTACCGTTACTGGAGATCTCCAATAAATCTGGAAAAACAAAACAAGTTCCAAAAAGAATGGAAGAATGCAAATGCTTTAACTGTGTTTCTAAGCGGTAAACAAGACAGTGTGGATAGGCTTGTCAATCTGGTATCAGTCCCAAACAATGAACGAAATACAGGCTGAAATGATACATGGGAAAAACGAATGGAAAATTCATATGCACGGGATATTTGTGCAGGGAGGGGCTGAGGGGGAGACAAAGGGCCTGTGCTGGAAATAAAACCAGCTTTGCTAAAAACCCACAGGGATCATGACAGACAATCAACTGAACAAAATCCCTGCTCGGTTCTCAGTGCGGTGCTGCAATCAGAAGAAATGTATCTCCACTGTTCGAGAGGGATGATTAAAACTTGGGAAAGGTTAATGGCAGAGTAACAGGGATTCAAACAAATCTTAATGCAAGTGTCACAATACCTACAAAACAATATATTTTGATAATAATAGAGGGGTCTTCACTGTTGAAGATAAAGTATAACAGATTCCAAAGGATGGAATCTGCAATGAGACAAATTCGAACTGCAATGCTGTGGAACATTTTTAACAGCAAGACTGTTCTGGAATAATTTCTTACATGCTGTCATGGGTTCCCCGTCACAATCAATTTTTAAAGCAAGTGTGAATATTTTTCTGTGCATATACTATCATTAAAATAAAAATTAACTCAGGAAAAATTCATAGTATGTGCTATGTATGAGTTAAGCTTTCACAATCTCAATAGCCAGGTAGCTTGGAGGTTAGAATTGCCATTGCTAGGCATTTAACACCCCATGAAGATGAATGGGACCATCCTTACTACTCCTTACACCTGCTGTTTCAGGCAGTTCAAAAATTCATGGATGCATTGGACTGAGTGTGGGAAGATGTATTAATAGAGGGAAGGGAAATATCGCTAAGGGAAATATGTTATAATTACTAATATTTAAAATTTCAGTGTCAGCAGCAGTTAACACCAGCAAGTTGAGGACTCTGTTGTACCATGCACTGTAAAAAAATCTTTTTCATTGAGTTCACAATGGATCTTGCAGCCCAATTTGAAGCCAAACAGTAATTTGTAGCCAGGGAACAAACAGCCATAGGTGTTGAGAGTAGGCATCCTCTCACTCTGAAGTGCTGTTCCACTGACTCATGCAGCATGCACCACTTTATTACAGCACAGACAAATTCTGGGATCAAAGCTTAGCTGCCGTCTGTCTTGTAAATATCCTTCCTTTTTAATCACTGTGCTGAAGCAAGTGTGAAAATACAAGTATGAAAGAACTGACAGTACATTGTCAAGTATTTTGTATTTTGCTTTGTTAAACAACACTCTAAGATGAAAATTTAGCTCACGAAGTATCTGTGTAGCTGATTGAAATCTGCTGTTTTCTGATTTGATTTCTCCGTAGCATCACACATAACAAAATCTTACAATGAAAAAAGAATCTTGCCTTTCTTGTGCGTAAGGAGTCTTCCCCACAAGCTAAAACTGAGTATTAAAGAAATGCACATCTCTTCCTTTTCCTATTTCTCTTTGATCATTTGTTGAGTGAATACTTGAGTACTCAGTGCAAAAATCTCAGAACAAACCTGAGCAATCTCTGCGCTCGCCATTCTCTTAATTGCTTATCAACATCTTGTCCAAATCACACACTGTAAGGCATAGCTGCATGGGCTGTGATGTAATTAGATCTTGTTAGCTAAGCAAGACCAGACCTCAAGCTTAAGCAAAATAAATTTGGATAAACTCCCTGCCCCTTGACCCAGCTGTTTTGCAGTCTTTGAGCTGTAAAGAAATTTGGAATCTGGTCACAGATGCCAGTGCAGAAATTCCCCAAGCTGAAGGGAACTGTCAAATGGCGTACAACCAGAGGAGCTGGTTCCCACTGTTTTCTGTCTTATCCAAAAAAGCGTGTTAAGCAAAAGAAAGGTTGGGAAATTCAGAGGGAAGATGAACTGTGTCTTTATTATGATGATTTCTGGCCGGCATATGGTCCCTTAGGGACCAAAGCCAGCTCCATAAATTAGAACCATATAGAGTTCACAAACTTATTTTATGTTCTAACTTCAGCCAAGGAGCAAAGCAAGACAGGACAGGGCAGGCTGAGAAAGAAGAAGCTGTAACTCGTTCTGACAGACCTTCCAACAATTCCTCTGAGCACATTTTAGCAACGGGACAAATACGTCCTTCTGTTAAGCTCTGTGCAAAACCAGCACTGTTTGTCCAAATACGTACAATAATAAATGTAAACTCTACGTCTTATATATATATATAAAAAAAGGATTACACAGTAGAAGTAGTGAAGAAGCCCATACCGTATGTGTAGTGTTTCTATTAAGAACCGTAATTAACCTGTTCTCTTCTACCCATTGAAGCTTTCTCTCTCTTCTCATTACTTAATGCTTTTGATCAGCAATTTGTTATTTGAGAAGAGCTGGAGGGGCGGTGAGTCAGAGAAATCTTGAGACCACCTAAAGTCTTCTTGCTTTAAAAACAAGTACTCCTGCTCATTCTGTACAATCTTTAATTCTGTATAGAACTTGTTTAAATAGCATCTTTGGCTAAAGGTGTTTCTCTTTCAACCAAGGTTTATAGCTTCTTTGTTTGGTTTTTCTTTTGTAACAAACCTGTAAATTTTAGAGTTAGTTTTCAATTAACACTGATCATATTACACATATATTTGGATAAGAGGTGAGAAAGGATGTTCTAACCAGTAACAGTGGGATTTAGGAAACCTGATACTGATATTATGGTACTGGTATTATGTACTACTTTGAAAAAAAAAATAGCTTGGAGAGATTTAATTGAAATTTTTAGCATTACAGAGATAATTTAAAAATCTTTGCGTATGCTCTCAATAATGCGAGAAAAACACCAGTGACAAGCTAATGTAAAACAAAGGAATAACAAATCATCTTCACACAACAAAGTTTTAAACTGTAGCATTCAGTAACAACCAAAAAAAAAAAAAAAAAAAAAAAAAATAGAAAGCAGCTTTATTTTAAAAGCTTCTTCTATTCTTTGAGCAATTGCAGCTTGCATGGTTGTATCTAGTGGAAGAAGGAAGACCACCTCTTGTTCATCTCTGTTGGATTCAGAAGTAATTGTACCATGTATCAGCTGAGAATTATATAGTTCTCACAGAACCATATTTTGAAAGTCTTCTTCCAATGTTCAAAACTTAAAGCATTGACCATTGTTACAAGTGGATCAGCAGAGCTGGGCCATCAGAGCCTACATTTGAAAACATGACCATCCCTGGAGGAATGGTCAATCCAAAGGCTGGTCACCACCACCGCCAAGTAATCAAATCTCTTGCAAGCAGTACGTAGGTTAGTATGGCAGGATACATTTAACGTAACTAAAAATCTAAGAAGTAGCATTTCAGCCTGTAATTAGGGACTGAACTCTCTTCAGGGAAGCAATGCTTTTCAAAAGAATTGGGGATCAGAGTTCATAGTCATCTGTGTATAATTTCCCAATGTGACACAGTGCACAAAATGTCTAATATGAGCTTAATAAATAAGCATCAGAGGAATAATGAATGAAGATAGGTGTCGAGAGTTATTACACTGTTGTTGTATTTAGCACTGATGAAATCATTATTGGAATATTTTGTCCAGTCCTGGGGTTCATGGTTCAGGAACATTGTTGAAGAAGTTCAGAGAAGAGTCACAAGCATGACTTAGGGACCGTTAATCATGCCTCAGAGTAGAAGATTCAAAGAGTTTGATCTGTTTAGTTTATCAGTTGAGAATAGTAAAGATTGATTTGGACCTAGCCTCTAAGATGTTACCATGGGGAATTATACAGGTTCGGTTATGGACTAATAAATCCAGTGAATATATGAAATTAGTGATAATATGGTGATATAGTGGGAAAACCTGGGCAAATTCATGCTAGAAATGGGAACACATACTTTCTGCTCATCGGAGTGAGCTACTTTCAAATGTCCTCAACAGCAATTGCAATATGCTTTTCTAATAGACTGTAGCTCAGTCAAGAATTAATGTAGACAACTCTAACAACCTGCTCTGTACCAGAAGACAGACCTTGCGATTGCAGTGGTACTTCTGGTTCTATACTGTGCAAAGCTACAAACAGACCATGTTGAAACACTGAGCTTTCTATGATGACTTTGCAGCTATCAAAACAAAGGCTGCCAAATGCATCAGTACAAAACTTACAATCCTGATGAACCGAAAGAGTCCTTAGTGATAGTGTATCTTTCTTGGAAGAAGGCTTTTAGGAAATAATACATTAACAAAATAGAAAAGCAAATAACAGAATTCTGGAGAAACCATAGGCATACTGTTGGTGAAAGTAGTTTTACAAATATAAAATATAGAAGTGTGATAAGTGTATACTAGTGTGTAAGGTACTAATAAGTATGTAAGTGAAACTTGGCAATTTTGTATTGCTTTCCAGCAAAAAATCTTACAGTGTTTTACAAAAAATAATGAGCAGAGTCACTCAGAAATCCTAGTGAGTGTTACTATTGAAAGTTGAGGGAACTGGGCTGGTTTAGCTTGGAGAAGGCTGTGGGGAGACCTCATTGTGGCATTGTGGCATATAAACAGGAGGGGGAATGGTTGTTTACAAAGGTGGATAGTGATAGGACAAGGGGAATGGTTTTAAACTGAGACAGGGGAGGTTTAGGTTAGATGTTAGGAGGAAGCTTTTCACTCAGAGAGTGGTGACGCACTGGAACAGGTTGCCTGAGGAGGCTGTGGATAGCATCCGCATCCCCTATCCCTGGAGGCATTCAAGGCCAGGCTGGATGTGGCTCTGGGCAGCCTGGTCTGGTGGTTGGCGACCCTGCACATAGCAGGGGGGTTGAAACTCAATGATCATTGTGGTCCTTTTCAACCCAGGCCATTCTACGATTCTATGATCATTTGCATTAAGCAGAAGACAAACTGAGAGAGAGAGTGCTGAGACTAACAGAGGAATTCTATGACTTGTTTGGGAACGGAAGAAAAGCCTTCTGAGAGCTGTTCCTGTGCTTTAATCAATTTTTTATTTTTATTTTGTTTAACAAGGCACCCTATAAAAATCCTGGGAAGTGGCAATCCTGTTCTGTTGTCAGTATTGATCCAGCCTGGTGTCCAGTGCCACAAGACACTCTGATGCTGAAAGCATAGCCCGTCTGCAGTGCCATATAGAAAGTAAAGTCCTGAGCAGTTTCTCGGTGACTTATTGTCTATGGCACTTGTATACGAAAGAGGTGATATTGATTTTAATGTCTTGTCAAAATTTAAACTTGGGTAATTAGTTTATGCTTACCTAAACTCCTTGAATTTGTGTGTGGAAGATACTTTTCACACGCCTCCCTGCAGAGAACGACTTCTACAATTGCACCAGGACAGTCTGCAGTACTAACCAAAAGAAAGCGTAAAACAATATAGCATGTCTGCCACTCTGTGAAATACTTGTAAGGTTTCTCCAGTAAAACCAGTTAGGGGTGCACCACTGATTTCAAAATGGTATAATGAATGGCATAAAAAATGAAGTTTTAATGCAGAATTATCTTGTGGCCCAAATCTCAGACTATTGTATTTTTAAGCCTTGTCTTTAGAAAGTTTAGGAATTGCCTTCATGACAGCAAATGCCCATTCTTATAGGTATGTTCTTGAATGGAAGACATGATCAAGTTCAAGGAAAAATGGTGAAAATGATGTATGTTAGGCAACAATCGGCTTACTGCAATTAAAGCAAGAAAAAAATATGGACTAATGGGAAAAAAAAAAAAAACCTCCCATCTGTTACTAGCATTGAACAAAATCAACATAAAATGAACTAACATTATTTTGCTCTTTGATCTCTTGGATGCTTTATGACAGAGGTCATAAATCATGTAATTATTATCTGATATCAAGACAGCCTGAATTAACCTCTTACATTCCTAAGGCAATGAGAGCCTCCATTGCAAGTCAAAGTCTGCTTATGTGGAATAAGTAACTTTACTGGTAGAAACATAACCCTTTTAGTCTAGTCCAGACTTTTAAAAACTTAGTGGGAAGAAGATGGAAAATATCACAGTGAAAGTCATCGGATCACAGACATGTTCATTTTGTTTCTGAAAGCCGTGTCTCTGATTTGTAAATCACACTGTCACTTGGGTTCTGGCTTCTTTTAATTGTAGGCTTCCTCCTTCCTTTTGCTCCTCTTCATCATGAGAGGTCAGCCCAACCTGCATCTATGTTCTGGCTGCTGAGATTCAGGAAAATTTAAAAGGTCTTTAATTTTGACATTTCGTTCCTGCCATTGATATGAAACAGCCTACATTTGACGAGCTTCAGAAAACATAGCTGAGAATAGTACACACTTGTTTTTTGGTGGTTTTTTTTTTTTTTCCAACTGACAGTATTGAATGAGACTAGGTTTTGTTTTTTTTTCCTCCTTGAATAGAAAATTTCCAGGAATACCAGTGCTTCTTTTTTTATCATTTTAAAATTTTTTACTGTAAATTGGCCAGCAGGAATGATGGGCATATTATGATTAAAACACCTTATTTTTATGTATACAGCAGGCAATCATTTGCAGTAGGCACCACACATATATATTGTGAAAAACAGGCACACAATAGAAGTTCTTTCACAAAAGAAATGTACTTTTCCAAAAGAGAGAAATACCTGAAATATCTTATAACAAAAATACAGCAGCTGGACTAATAACATCAGAACCAGGTCACACAGAACCATGACCAGTAATTCAGCATTTCGAGTAGCAGAACAAGAAAAGAAGACAATACATAAGCTTCATAATGAAAAACATAACAGAATAAACAGAGAAGTATCTTTTACTAGCAGCGCTTGGAGCTGAAAGACGGCTGAAAGGGAGACGGGCCGCCAAGTTATGTGCAAATCTTCACAGGAAGGCCACTGGATTAGGTAGCCTATAAAATGATGTGCTTGAAAACAGTTATGTATGGTTTCAACACAGCCAGGATTTCAGGTCCTGTTTTCAGGCAGCTCTGGCACTGGATTCCCCACCACTGAAATGAGAAGCTAACGAGAACAAATTTGAGAATCTGATCAGTGTTTTAGTAGCGTGCCACTTTCACCACAATCGGTGACTTGCTGAAAGATTTATTTAATGTTGCTATCAGTCGTGGCCACCCACACCTTTGCTTCACTGCAGCCTAAAACATTGCTTTTTACTATGCCTTAACTGTGCATCTTTATTATTTCTCTGTTCTTTTTAATTTTGGACTTACAGTAGTAAAGGTGACTGTGCAAATTTCTGAGTACTTAGCCAGATTTATATGCAGATACAGTATTAGATACTGCCATCATGAAACGATTGGCTCCGTGGCCTTGTGTCCAGTTAGGCGCTAGAAACTAGGCCCAAGCCAACATGTAAGCAGTGCAGGGTGAGTTCTCACACCAAAGCTTTCAGTTAACATTTCAGTGTAGGTGTAACCAGAATCTGAAGCGCTGTGGGGTCAGCACCACACTGAAAAACCCTTTTTGGTGGATACTGTAATTGTCATAGCAATAGATCTGTAAGATCTGGGGAAGGCTTCTTTTGCCCTTTTGTCCTGCATAGACATGCAAAAGACAGGAACAGACCCATTCAGTTTGCAAAGCATCCAGGCTGCAAGGCATTGTGTAAGAATAATACATCTGATTACTTGCCTAGAGTACGTGCAAACAAAGACTTGCGCAAGTGAGCAGACACAGCCCGGTATTTTGATAACAGAGATAACAAAAGGTTTGGAGATTTTCCATGCCAACGAAAGCTTTTTTTTTTTTTTTTTTTTTTTAACAATAACTTAAAATAAAGATTCTGACATGAAATTTGGAATCTTCACTACTTTGTGACTCAGAGTTCCTTCCTCCTAACAAAGTATAACTCAAGGTACAATATGGTATAGGCTCAGGCATCAATCTCATACAGAACTATTTCTGGATGATGTTATATGAAGGCAAACCATTCAGATTATGCTATATCATATACGTTATTATTAACATTACTTAAATGGACTCACAGAAATACTGAAATTCTTTAGCAGGAATGACAGATTTCAGAACAATCTCGCCAGCATCATTGTCTAGACAAGACTTAGTATTTTTGAGCTAAGTCTTCATTCAATGTATCACTATAAATTAGGGTGAAATCCCTTAAAATCAGGGAAGAGATCCTTAAAATCTGCTGTAAAATGCAGGAAAATCTGATGTAGGAGAAAGGCCATGAGAGAATATAGTAGTAGCCATTCTGTCACACCTATTAAATGTTCTAATCAGGCTAACATTTATTAGTGTACTTCTAACTAAGTTCCCACAGATCTTCAGAGGAGCATTTGAAAGTTCTGAATTTTGTTATGCAGTCTGTGATAGGAAAAAAACAAAAAGGAAACTGCAGAGGCTCTCTGTATTCAAGACCGTGTAATGGTAGATCTCACTGTGGAGAGTGATGCACAAGAAGCACATGGCTTTATGCCAGATTTACATTCTCTTGAAATTGGGGTTGACCCGACTGTCAAGTCAAAATAACTTATTCTTTACGTAAGTGGCATCTGGGATAGCTGTAAGTAAAAATGAGACTGAGAGCAGCATTGCTTTCATTGCAAAACATTTTAGACCGATGATATCTATCTTCTCAGTGAACAGTATTTTTGTAAACTAAGTTGCAAATAGGCAGGAATTTCAGATCACTGCATACTTCTTTAAGGAAGATAAACCCAGGGCAGGGAGCGTCTCATGATTAGAATAAGTGATTTTCTGAAAGCACAGTGTAAAGTGTATAGAAATCAACAGGATTTCTTGGAATTTTAGTGGGGCTCTTGAAGAACTTGGGAAAATCACTCCTCCTGCACATCACTTCATTCATCTGCTCAGTGCCTACGGGGTGCCTACACACTCTGTGACAAGTGAGAGTCTGTCAGGTGACTCCCACGGCATTTCCCCTTTCATCTGGGAAACTCCTTTGTTAGTGATAAGCCTCTCCTTCCTGGCATCCGAGTACCAGCCGAGGGGAGGAACCTGTTTGTAAACCAGATGCTTTGACGTAGCTGGAACTTGGAAGGGAGGCAGCGGTACTTGGCAAACAAACTTGTAATAAGTGCACTTTGCTTGAAATGTTTATAATTTGTTCTTGAAAAATATGCTGAGAAGATGGGCACGAGACAAACTGCTTGACTTTGAAGTTCAAGTTTGAAGGTGGGGATTCTGAGTACCTCCCAAGGAACATTTGAAAAAAAAATAAAATAACCTGGTGCTCTGTAAGGTAAAGAATTTGCCTGAGAAGAGGGAATGGGGAGTGTTAATAAGACCTGCTATCACGTCAGCTGCAATAAATGACCAAGATCTCCAGAAAGACAGCTTCACTGTAAGCAGCAACAAGTTTGTGTGAAGTCTTCTCAATCTGCTAGCAGGTTTTTAATAACAGGCACACAGGTTTATCAATTATGTCTTCCAAATCACGCCGATACTCTCAGTTTAGCAGCACAGTAACAAAGAAATAGGCAAATGCCTAGCACAAAAAGAGTCTAATTGACTGCTTGATGTTTCCTTAAAATAGCTCACAAAGGAGTAGTTTTGCTCATCTGAGATACACGGTGCCTACTCATGGTACACAAAATGCCACTCCCGAGAAAAAAACAGCAATTAGAGTTCTTCCTGAAGGCAGTCTGATCAGCAAGTTAAAAACAGGACCTGTGGTTCTCAAAATGTGAGACTTACCCAAAGATTTCTTCCCTGTGACATTTACATTGCGTGACAGAGGGGAATTGCTTATGGAAATGTTGAACAGGGATGGAGGGTAACTGGACTGATTTTCAGAAATCAGGTTTGGAAGATTTATTGATATTTAGAATTTCACTGAATAAAAAGGGGGCAGTTTTATGCTTTACATTTTTACAAACAAATACATTTATCTCTGTTTTGATCTCAAGCTGAGGAGATAACCACCACATAAAGGCGAGCTTAGGAGTTTTCTATCCAGTTCCTATCCTGTCTCCTTCTTTTCCCCCTCAATCTCCCTTTTCTGCCTTGCTCTCCTCTCACCCTAGAAGACCTTTCCTTACTGTAAAAGTGTCACAGTCGGTGGAAATCACTGAGGACAGGGAGGCAAGAAACATTTGTATGGAGCTTGCGTCCATTCAGGAGCTACCTTGGCAGGGAACAAGGTTATTTGTAAAAGCTTAGGGCTGGGAACTGATCTTTAAGAGTACTTCAGTTGGAAAGGACCTTCAGTGATCATCACATCCAACTGCTTGAGCACTTCATGGCTAACAAAAGTTAAAGCATATCACTGAAGGCATTGTCCAAATGCATTTTGAACGCAAGCAGGCATGGGGCATCAACTACCTCACTAGGAAGCCTGTTCCAATATTTGTCACCTTCACAGTAAAAAGACTTTTCCTAGCATCCAGTGCAAACCTCCCCTGGCACAGCTTTGTGCTGCTCCTGTACATCCTTGTCATCAGTTACCATAAGCACAGCCTGGCATTTCCCTCTGCTTTCCTTCCTCAAGAGGTTGTAGAGATCAGTGAGTTCACTTCTCAGCCTCCTCTTCTCCACACTGGACATCCCCAATGTCCTCAGCCTCTCCCCACACGACATGCCCTCCAGCCCTGTTACCAGGATTGTGCTAACGCAACAGCAGTCTTTGGGGGATGCTGTGAAGATTTGGTGGATGGTGGAAGGCAGAAATCCAGCAGAGACAAGTTGGTCTGGATGAGGCTGGTTTGGTGAGAAAAACAGTGAGGGAGATGGGGCTGGCAGACCCTGGGAGAATTCAAGGTGGAAAGCAGGATTGTGGCAGGTTAGATGGAAACTGGAATGGAGTTTCATGGAGGAAAAATCAGCAGTATATGCTCTTGTACTCAGTGTTGGTCAGCGTGGCTCAGAAAAACCCACCGAAAAGACAGAAGGCAGAACTTAAGCAGCTTTGGAACCACTGCCTTAGAGTCTATGTGAAAAAACAGGTAAGATGGAAAGAGCTATGTAGAAAATTACCTAGGGATTAATGGCTGCACAAAAAGCAGTCATAATCTTACAAAATTTTGTCTGTGTTTAATTAAGCGTGTGAATAGTTTTGCTGATACCTAGTGGGAATACACAAGAGTAAAGACAAACACAAGACAGAAACCTGAAATAAGAAATGTGCATAAAACCAGGAATAATTTATACAGAATGGGAAAGGCTGAGGGAAAAAATGGAGAGAGAAAAGAGAAGGACAAACATTATTATTTTTTTTTTAACAGAGAGAAACAAATCAGAAGCAAAAACATGTGATACTTTATTATTTTCTGTTGATGGTTTAGATGTATGAAAACACAGCAAATATTGATACTGCTTTTAAAACCTCAACCTAGAATACATTAAAGAAAGTACATTCAGCTTCCTTGGATTAGCAAGCAGGCAAGATTTGCATTTAAAATAAGAGTCCAGATCGTGCGCCCTCTCAGACAGGGTTAAACCAGACCAGAAAAAATTGCAGGGTCAGGGCCAAGGCAGCTGCCTGCACGCCTGTTATGTCTGTCATTGTTTGTTTTGTCTTTTTGGACTTGTAAGCTCTGGGGCTAGGAGAGCACCGTGGGGCCCTCCCGCCGGCCCTGCCTCAGTGGCACCGGGCAAGGCTTTGTTTGCCCAGCAGTCAGAGCGGCGGAGTCCGGGCCTGCCTGGGGCCTTCAGGTACACACACGTACTGCACACTGTGCGCCTCTCGCTGTCACCAGCAGCCACCTGCACTGGGCCGGGCTTCTGCACGTTCTCCTGTTTTGGGACTGCACAGCTTCGTGTTTGGACACTGTTACGGTCAGCGAAGGCAGTGTTTGTAGGTAGAAGGAAAGGCAGTTTTAGAGCCTTCTCTAAAAGCGTGTCTGCTTGTTTTCATGCTAGATGTGACACAAACTCGGAGGCAGAGAGGTCCTGGTGACTCTTTTTGGTGGATGCAGATGATTTGCCATCACGTTTCCACGCACCAAGAGTGACGAGCACAGCCATGGCAGAGGAGAGCTAAACAGGTGCGAGAGGAGCCCTGCCAGCGCCCGAAGCTCGGCGCTGCTAAACGCTTTATCCGCCCTTGGCCCAAGGGGCACGCAGCGCACCTCAGCCACATCACGCCCCCCGCTGAAGGGAAGGCCCCGCGGCCGCCGCCCCTCCCCGAGCCGCAGCCGAGAGGCGCGCAGCGGGCGCGCAGTGGGGGAAGAGCGGCGCTTTGGCGCCCCCGCGTGGCTCGCGGCGGAGCAGGGCGGGCGGGGCCGGGCTGTAGCGACTCCGCGCTGTGGCGAGGCAGCGGAGCGAGGATGCGTTGTCGCCAGGATGGGGCCGTACGAGAAAGACTCCAGGATTCAAGGCTGCTTAAGAGGAAAATCCGTTTGCTTTTCATGTAGAACTATATATAACGCTTTGAAGAGCTGTTTGTGAGGAGATGCGCTGGCTGCCGTGGCTGGATTTCAGCTGCAGCTGGGGTGCATGTTGGTTGGTGTGCAGCCCACAGGTAGCGCGCTGCTCTCCACCCACACACAGGTGGTCCAGTACCAGCAGTCACAGTTTCAGGGCTGTTTATGATTCCTGGAATGCAGCACACTGAAG
>PPHD01017171.1:0-15185 GCA_002909625.1 Bambusicola thoracicus
GGGGGGGGGGGTTGGGGTTGGACTGGGTGATCTTACAAGTCTTTTCCAACCTTAACGATTCTATGAGTTTCCTATTTTACCCAGACAGCATGTTGTTTTGCAGAGTTGTAATAATTTGCAACTGAGATGGCTGCTCTGTTTTCTACCTGGCTTTCATAGGGCCGGCAGCCCACATCATGCCACCAGTTTTGGGCCTGTTCATTTCCTTGCTTCTGCCTCCTGCACCTCTGCTTTTAGGTGCACGTCCACAGGGGCTATGGCAACAAAAATGTAATTAAAGCTGCATGATTGCAATTCCAAACGCACAATCTACCCCGGCACTGCAATCGGAAGGCCTTGTTGCACTCCCTCATCCTTCCGGTTGCTTGTGCTCGGCTGCGGCCTGGAGGCCGGCCCTCAGCGCACGTACAGTGTGGAGCTGCTGTCTGTGCCTGTTAAAGAGAGAGTTTTCTTGGTGAGTTCCAGACCCAAACTGCAGAGAAAGGGGTTCTCTTTGAGGGACATGTGGCCATGACAGACTTGCTTGAGCTCAGAGGAGATGCACCAAATCTGAGGTGGCCTTTAGGGGGGGAAGTTCCCTCGGGGAGATTTCCTAGTATGGCGTGTTTACATTGCTGCGCGTTGTGAAGAAGCTTTCTTAGGAGCAGCTTTTAATCTTCTCTGATGTGGAGTGCAAGCACAGTTTTGACATCAATCATGCTAACAACACATTTGTACACGGAATAACAGTCACCTTTTAAATAATGATGGGAATCACAAATACGTGCTGACAGAGAAATATAGTTAAACGGTTTCAAGTCTGTGCTGTCATAAGCAAAGCAGCCATTGTATTCCACAGAACTGCGTGCTTTAAATGCCTTGAAGGAAAAAAAAAAAAGAGCAAATTCTGAAGTGATTCACAGTAATAGAACAGAAAGTGTTTACATATCTCAAAACATTCTGCACGGTAATCGTGCCATCTTTTAAAATTTAATTTCAGCAAATTTGAATCCAAATGAGATGAAGGCTGAAACGTAAGCTTTCATGGTAAGGTACGATTCGGCATGTAATCTTTTGCAGGTGGCTGTTATTCGTTTATTATTTGTATTTCCATATTGCTTAGCAACACTAGTGCTGGACCAGGACCCGGGTGCTGTGAGTGCTCTGCTGGTGCTGATGGAGTGGATGGTCGCTGCTTTGCAGTGTGCTGCCTTGTACCGAAGCCAAAAGTAAATGGGTGATTTCTCATCTGCTCCTTTCTGAATGAGGAAAAATGAGGGCTGCCTGCAACTCAGTTACGTGGTTATCACGTATGTAGCTCTTGCGATAACCGAATCAATGCTAATATCTGTGGGCCTCTCAAGCATGCAGGCGCAAATGGAGGTAGTTGATCAGACTTTGTTTGCTGATGGCTGCTGAGGGGAATGCAGAGGGGAGTGCAGATGGGGCTGCTTTACTCTGAATAGCCACTCGCTGACGCAGTTGCTCATGCAAGTGAATAACTGCTCATGCTTTGTGTGACCCTGCAGTTAAAGATAAGCAGCCTGCACCACGATGGCAAATACTCACTAATAACCTCTCTGCAAGTGGCACAGAACCAGTATATCCTTCAGATGGTCAACGTTTGCAAATACGTATCCAAGTCCTCATTTAACATCTGAAGTAGAGATGTCCTGCTTCTTCAAGGGAAGCAGTCTTGGTAGACAACTGCTGTGCCTTCATTTGAGAGCTAAGTTGAAAAAAGTAGACAAACTTCTGGTCTCAACATCCTTCCACCACTGAATTCCAAGTGAAATACAGCTCAGGCACAGCTGCTCTTGAGCACTTCAGGGGAGGCTGCTGCTGTAAAGCGGCAAGGAGAGATTTAGTATCAGTGGTTTCTGCTCACCAGTCATGGCTGAGCCCTGCAGTGACTGGATTCATGGCCCTGCTGCAAGCAGGGCTCACCAATCTTCTGGTTTGCATCATGGTTTTAGGCGTTGCTGCAGTACCATGAGCCAGGACAGGAGGCAAGGCAATACCTACAGATCTGAAATGCCAGAGTTCATGGAGTGTTTGGACAGCACTCAGACAGGGTTTGGATTGTGAGTGTTTTTGTGTGGAGCCAGGAATTGGACTCCATGAACTTTGTGAGTCCTTCCAAATCATTCTATAATCTGGCCATTCAGGTGCTATGCAGGCCATGGTGGAGCACCTCAAGATATGCAGTCCCATAAGGTCAGTGGTTTGTATGCTGTGGCTTATTTTAATGGCAGGTTTTTATTCATGGCAAATGTACCAGGGAACTATACAAAATGGCTTTGTATCAAGAGGTTAAAAAATGGCTTTTGTTAATTCTGGTTTCTAGCCAAAGTTACACAGCTGTTTTGCTGCAAGTGGGAGCTAACAGACCAAAAAGGACACACCATTAACATGTCACTCTCTGGAGAGACAGCCATCAGCAAACACAAGCAAGGCAGGTTTGGCTGCAGCAAATGGCTGAGTGGGGGGTGGCCCCTGTGTGGTGGGCAGGTGTTGGCATTGCAGATGAGAGGAACCTTCTTCCAACACTATGGTGGGGTCCTGGAGCAAACAGTACCAAAGGACACCGAGTTTTCCTTCCCGGAGCCACAGAGAAAACTCTGTGGATGACACTGCCCAGTAAAGGAAGAGTGGAATGCAGTAATGCTTTGTTTTTAGTTTTCTTTGGTTTTGTTTTGTTGTTTGTTTTTAAAGTTCCAGTGCATTCCTGCTTCTGGTAGCTGAGCTACTGGTATATGTGATGGGCATGTGAGGCAAGGAGGGGCCAGGGCTGCTCTTGGTTTGTTGGCTATGAACAGGCTGCAGTGAAAAACTTCTCTGCTCTTCTTTATCTGTTCACCTTTTGATATTAGCAGCTGACAGATTTCCACTTCTTAGCATTTGTTATCTGCTTTTTATATGCCATTTGTTATCTCCTTTGTGTATGACAACAGCGAAAGGCTTTTGTTGTACGTATTTTTAATAAAAAAAAACGCCAAAATGTTTGAAAGCTAAAACAGATATTACTTTTCTCATGAAGCAACCAGCCTTCTTCTAGTAGCCTAAACTTTGGACAAAGCGTGTTGTAAGCTCTGCGGTCAGAAGGCGTTTATGTGTTTGGGGCGTGGGCCTGTTATCTTTGTAGTAGTTCTGCAGTTGGGTCCTGGAGACGGAGCAATGAGGAGTTATAATTGCAGGTAGTGTTGAGAGGTGATGTTCGGCCCTTGGTTCAAAGCTGAGCTCTCCAAATTGCATTGCTTAGATTTGGTGTCTAGGAGGCACATCTTGAGTTGTGGTAGCTGCAGCCAGGGGAGAGCCCTGCCCATGCCTGGGACCCTGCTGTGCTGGATGCTGGGACAATATAGGATAAGAGCTGCTGCACAGACTTCATGATTTGCATGTGATGTATAGCACTAGGGACAGACAGGGGAAGTTCCTCTGCCAGGAAGCTGCCAGACAACGTTGTGTCATCATCAAAGGGATCAGCGGCAGTTTCAGCACTCCCACAGCCAAACCACTGTCAGAGATTCTGGAGGTTTCCTGGGAGTTTTGAAAGCTTTGAAAGCAAAGAGACAACCCCAGTGTTTGATGCTGCAGGGAAGGGCAAACCAAACCACAGTACTACTGTATGCTGAACTCCTGTGAACTCTTCCTTCTCACCCCGCTGTTTGTCTGCTAGGCCCTGGGCTAGAACAGCTCTGTGGCATTTCACCTCCTGGCCCGCAGCCCATTGCTGTGCCAGGGAAGCAGTATGTAACCCTGCAAGCATGCCTTGTTGTAGATGACTGAGGAAAGAACCATTGCAAATCTGCATCTGCCGGAAGGCACCTCCTGGCCCAAACAAGAAAGCAACACTGCATCTTTAATTAAAAAAAAAAAAAAGTAAAGGACTGTTATAAAAGACTTCTGTATAGCTGTAGAGAATGTCCTGCTGGAAGTGCCCATGTAGTTATGATTTTTTGAGCTGGCTGTCTCTTGCATGTCTGCATCTTGCCTTTCTGTGGGATATTTGCTACTCCCTCTCTCTGTCCTCAGCAGTGAAAGTGAATCATAGAGTCATGGAATCATCAAGATTGGAGATTACCTCTAAGATTGTATGGTCCCCAACCCACCCCACCATGCCACTGACTGTGTCCCTCAGTCTCCACGGCTTTTGAACACCCCTGGGGATGGTGGCCACACCACCTCCCTGGGCAGCCTGTGCCACTGCATGCGCAATCCATTGCACCTGCATCACAGTGCACCTCGACTCTCTGTTTCACAGCCAGAGCCTGTGTGGAAGTGCCTTTATATTACAGAAAGAAAATAATGAACTTAAGTGGAGAAATGCTGGAGCTGCTATTAGTGGAATTTTGTCCAGCAATGCGGTGCAGATTGCACCCCAGCTACAGGGGGAAAAAAAAAAAACTATGAGCAGCAGATATAGAAAGTGTTCTTCCTTTGTAAATAAACTGCAGAAAGTCCTCTCTGTGGTGTGTTTATGCCCTCTGCGTGAGATAGGCATCTGCTCACATAACCCTTGGCGTTAATCAGAAGGTCTGAATCTGCTTATCAGCTCTGTTCTCGCAGTGCCCGCCTGCCATCCTGCCTTTGGCTCCTCTTTTCACCTCTGCTGTCTGAGCTGGGGTGCTTTGACAGAAATGAAGTGAGGTTTAGAGCTGTGTAAGACACCTGCCTTTCTCAGTGCTGTGAATTTGCTGCTACAGCCCTGGTTTTGGAGCACTGCAGGCTCTCCTGCTGGGTTCTGTCCCCCGAGGACAAGTATTCTCAAGATTTGACAAACACACGTTGTGTATATGGCGTGACTTAGTGAGAGCGTGGCATGTAATGTAAAGGCTGTGACTGCAAGTTATGAATTTGCTAATTAGCACCTAGCCTTGGCTTCTGGTTAAGTGAGGAAATCCCAAAACCTTTCTGCCTGGAACTGCTCTTTAGAACAGGGATACTAATCTGTATGGACCTGATGGGTATGCTGTGCCAATTCAGTAGTTAAGATTTTCAAAGCACTTTGAAGATGAAAAATGCTGAGTATTATTGGCCTTTTATCTAAAAAGACATTTTAAAACATGAAGCTGGGGAAAGATCTGCATAAATTAATGCATGTGTTGATTACGCTCTATCTTTCCTTTTCATCTGAATGCATTAAGTAGCGAGAGAACTGTACGAATTTGTATCTTTCCTTTACATCTGAATTTATTAAACAGTAAAAGGACTCTGTGAATTAGTAATCTAATTTGAACATCAAACCAAAGGCAAAATTCTTCCTAATCCATCTTGCGGATCTCTCCTCAGCAGTAGAGATTTCTTGCATATCTCAGGTTGAAGGATGATATTTCAGGCTCAGGTTTTGATATTTTCTGGATTGATGAGACTTCAATAAGGAATTATTTTTCCAAATCAACCTCGGAAGTCGGTAATAACTCTACTTTTTAGTCAAAAAATAGGAGCATCAATCACAACCAAATTGCTAGCAGAAGTCAGTAATGTTGAACCAGGAAGTTTTCACTGATTTCAGGAGGGAGTTCTGCTTTATAAATTCTTGTGGCATTTTCATCATTTGACAGAGTCACATTACTTCAATCATCTGAATTTTTTTTTTCTTCAGTAAATGTGCGTGTCACTAGACAACTCTTTCTCTCTTTGTGAGATTTAACTCACATCTATGAAATGTTTTTAATTTTCAAGTATAAAATATCATTAAAGTGTGTTTTGTTGTTGTTTTGTTTCTGAATGTGAGCTTTTGGAGAGGCAGATGTCATTGATTTTGATAGAGGGGATACAGCGCAAAACCTAATGAAGAACTGTCTTTGGTTCCATGAGCTGAGTCATGTTGCTGGTTGGAGAGTAGGAAAAATTTCTTCTCCAGAAGAGCAGTGATGCAGTGGCACAGCTGCCCAGGGAGGTGATGGGGTCACTGTTCCTGGAGGTGTTCAAGAACCGTGCGGATATGGCACTGAGGGACATGGTCAGTGGGCATGGTGGGGTGGGCTGGTGTTGAACTGTATGATCTTAGAGGTCTTCTTCAACCTTAATGATTCTATGATGGTATGAAAACTTTGATCCTTTTTCCGGTTTCAAATCTTAGGAGGCGGGGGTAAAACTGCAGGTATGTCGTGAGAGTCTTTGAGGAGATTTAGAGTTTCTCAAAGAACAAATGTACCATGATGTGGTGAATGGAGATGAGCCCCTGGTGGATTGAGGGAGGAAAGGCCAGTTCCAGTTACTTGGGAGGCTGTCCCGGAAGGTTATATCTTTCCATCTTACTGCTGATTTCAGCAGCAGAGATGTATTTGTCTTTATGCAGACAGCAAACTATATGAGAAAAATATCACTACTTATTTGGTTTGTTGTTTCTATTTTGAGGTGTTGCTGGGTTTGTTACAATTTGAACTAAAAGTTATTCCTTGTAATAGCAAAATGCTCATTTATTGAACACTCTTATTGATGCTCCGTCATCTGTTTCCCCAGTGCCAGGAAATGTGACTGCTGAAATAGTGTCTGTGGTGGTCACTTGAGTTAAGAGTCTGCAGTGAGCAGCCAGTACATCATCCCACACTCCTCACCCTCAGCTCCCTGCACCTGGACCTTGAGATGAGAATAAATCCCTTAATACCCTGTTAGCAATATGATATTGCTCTGGCAGGAAGGCTCAAATGAGGTATTTGTATACCTTCACTGTGTTGTGAGGTTCCTTTTTCTGTTTTAAACTAATTTTGCACTATGGTGAGATGTAATGGATGAAATGTTACCTCTGTGCTGCAGAGGAAAAGTTAAATTGCGTTGTTTTTTTTTTTTTTCCACAGAAATTGAAGAACTTTTTGGTAGCTGCTGGAGTAGCTCTAAAGCTCATCTACCAGTCAGTCTAGTGTTTGAGCAATTAAAGAGGTCAGACACAAAAATATCGTGTACCTGGAGCTTTGCCAGCCTCTTTTCCCATCTCTTATCATGCTTGTCCGTTTGGGATTCTTCCACAGGCTTTGTTACATTCATCATGTAGATTAGCGGTCTGCAACTATTAACAACCAACTTTGATGCTACAGAGTGGGAATTGCCTGAATAAACGATTTCACAAGTAAATGGAGTCAGCTCTGAAAAAAAAAAAAAGAGCTCCAAACTTCTTTTAATTTACAGAGGTCAAAAAGCAAATGGGATTGTTGCCTGGGGAGGGAACTTGAGGAGAAGATGCAGCATTCACTCCAACAGAGGGACAGAGGGTGAAAAACTTGATTGACTTCTGGAGTTTGAGTTTAATTGGCTCTATTCCTATACTTATCAGCACAGCGGACAAAGAGATGCTGGTAGGTATAGTTACACTTTTTGCCTTTTCTCATTGGATGAGGTCACTGTGAATCCTACAGGGGATGAGCAGGAGAGAGCTCCAGAAAAGAGAGGACAAACAGTAGGGTGGGAAATGAGAGCGGAGTGGGTCCGAGGGCCTTGTTTCTGGTTGAGTTTCTTGAGCAGCTTTTTCCCCAGATGCCCCACAGCTGGTTCTGAGGAGGAGACTTGTTTTATTTCACCGTGATCTGGGTTATTTGTGCTGAGCAGCACTGTGCCATTTCCAGTCAATTTTAATTGCAGAAGAATGTCACTTCCAGTGAACAGGCATTAGGTTTTACTGAATATTTCCTGAGAGGTTTAACAGGATATGAGGAGATCAGATAAGTATCTGTAAAACATCCGACCTCGTGCTATTCACTTCTGATTTATTCACAGCTGAACTTGGTTGCCTGCGGTAACGGTGCTGTTCCTGCCGATTTGTCAGCCTCATCTACCCCGCCCCAGTGTATCCTCCTGGCAGGAGAGGAGGGTTTGGGGCCATGGAATGCAGAGAAACCCTGGTAGCATCTTGGGAAGGAATAACAGAGGCACTGGATTCCTAGAAGGGCAAACAGGAGGAGCAGCAGGGACAGACCCATGGAAACTACCCGCTGCTGGTGAAATCATTTGCCCTCAGCCTGGTTTTATGCTCAGAGTTGTTAGGATTAATGAGGACGTTGTTGACTTTCCTCCTAGCCCAACCAGCTTCCCACTCTTTTGATCCATCCAACTGCAATGAATGTGACAGCACTCAGCGACTTCACTTCATTGTAACTCTCCGCAGTATGCACGTAGTTCTGCCCTTCATCCAAACTATGTGTTCTCTGATAGAGCTTGAGGTTCCAGGCAGAGGCTTTGGTTCTGCATTCTCTTCCTGTCCTTGCTCACTGCCTGGGAATGGCTCTGCCTGCTGCAGCAAGGAGGGTGTTGGTCTCTTCTCAGGTGGAGAGTTAGATGTGTTGAGCTTCGTGGTCTTTTCCAACCTAAATGATGCTACCAATAAGCCAACACCGAATCTACAGCACTAATGATCAGCACCCTCATTAATCAGGGGATAGCAGGGCTACATGCAGGTTTCAGGTGGGAAGCCTCTGTTCCCTCTTGTCTAATGAGAGGCTGTTCCTGTTCTGCCATGATTCCCAATGAGCACCCAAGTCACAAACTAAGGCACTGGAAGAAAGCCTCAGCCCTATGCACTACCTCATTCCAGCTTTCTGGGTGAGCTGTGAAATATGTCATGCGTGTGCTTCCTATTGATAATTAAAAGCAACACAGATGGCGATGCCTGCGATGTTTCCTTAAGTCACAGCAAGTAACAGAAAATGAAGTGATAGTTTTAGGTGGTGGCACATGTAGCTTCAGGTGTGTGTTTAATATTCAGTGTTTATGCTCTGACAGAGCTGGGATGTGCTTTCAAATGTTACTCTGTGGCTACGCATCAGTGCACTTTTTTTCCCTTGTTTTTCTTCTGACAGGTGGTGATGTTTCGATTGAAAGTAATTTCTTTATCAAACCTAAGCCCATGTTATCAGTGATCGTTAGTGGGTGCTTCATTTGTTGAAGTGGGACACGTGTAGTGGAGGTGTCTAAAATGGATGAAAGGCACCTAGAAGGGCTTCAGGGCGCTGGAGGTAGGGATAATAGCATGCAGGGGCTGGGGGAACCCAACCCAGGTTCTACATCTTAGCATTGCAAGTGGGACTTCAGGGATATAATGTTGCTTTCTTTTCTAAAGAACTCTGTTGTGTTCTTAAAGAGGGAATGGGGATCTAGCAGCACCCTAATGGGAATTCTGGATGGATTATTAAAAAAAAAAAAAAAGACTTTGAGCTGATTAGAGATGGACCAGGTGGAATAGGAATGTACTCTATGCAGCTTATTGCACTGAATCAAGGCTAGAAAATGAAAGTATGTAACTGCAGCCGAAGTTTGGGCCAAATGTTGGCTTGTGGGCTTCCTATGGAAGGACTGTGGCTAAATTTGGGAAGCTCTTGCATGCTTAAAACATGTTTATTGGCAAAGAGAGGTGCTTAAGAAGGAGCTGATGGGCAAGAGAGGGGAGAATCAGAAATGGTGAATTCTGATAGTTGATGTAGGTGTTGGGTTTTTGTACAAGAGTGGTATCCCCTGAGGAGGCTCTATAGCATTCCAAGCATATTTGTATCAAGCCCATTTTATGGGCTGAAACCATAATATCTTGATAGTTATCATTGCGTATAAGTTCTCCCCTGTACAACTCTGTGTTATATCACATTCTTCTCTGGAATAAAAACGTCAGTCAAAGGAAAACAAATTTTAATTCTGCCATTGGAAGACAACTTTTTTTTTTGTTATTTTTACTTTTATGTTCCTATGGGAAGGTAGATAAACCTTCAAAAATTGAAAATACACTCTCACTTAAATTATTCTGCTTTTGGGGTCACATTTTAATCAAAACCATACCTGCCTTCAGGAAAAAAAAAACAGAGTAAAGTTGATTGAATTTAATAACTAAAAGAACATAAACTGTCTACTTTGAAATGTATAATCTCACATGACATTTATTTCATAATATGATCAAATCATATATGTTGTTATGGGGACAGTCTTTATTAAAAATGCCATTTATTTTAACAAGCGCAATAAAAAGAAACCCATACTTTTTTACTGAGGCAGAGGGGAAAAAAAACTGCTATTAAGCTGCTTTCAGCTAAATGAAAACATCTTTCAAGATTTGTTCTAAAATATTTAAATAAAGTGCTATGGAATTTATTCATTTGCTGCCTTCCAGCATGAATAGAAACCCATTAAATTATCTTAAATACAATAAATGATATAGAAGGATTTGTTTTGGTTAGGAATATCCTTTGGTGATGACGAAGAAGATGGTTTAAATATAACATTTTAATATAAGCCTATAATTATGTCATTGAAAGCCCAGTTCTAAGCAGAGTGAAGTATAGATCTAGCTCTCCAGCTGCAGCCACAGCCTTTGATAGGCACCAAAGGGGAACTGCCAGTCCACATTCCCGTTAAAAAGAGAATGAGTGGGAGACTATGAAGAGCATGTAGTTTGAGTGAAGCAAAATGCACAGCCAGTCACCAGGCTGAGGTATTGGTGAATGGTAAAGGTGTCCTCCCACTGCGTGGGACCGGGGTGAGGCTGGGAAAGAACACAGGACTTTATTCTTCCCCTGGAGTTCACATAGCAGCTGCCTTGGTGACAGAAGCCTGTTGTAATGTCTGAGCCAGATGTATCTGAAGGATTATTATGATGATGTGCTCGTGCTTCTCTGGAGAAGAGTTTCGTCTCAACTTCTACTGCTTGTCCTAAGGTGTTCAGACCACCTGATTTCCCACTCTTGGTAGATCAGGACTAGTGAAGAGATGTGGTTCTTGACCCTCGAGCACTTATTCAGTACATTACGTTTAAGGTATAACTTGTTCCAGGTTATCAGTTTAGTTTCAAAGAGAATTCACTTTTACAGTATGTGGAAAGCGCTTTATCTATGATGCTTTCTTGAAGTCTGTGAAGTTTCTAGCTCTGAAACTTGTAGCTACATAGGTTGTATCTACAGCTGTTATGGAGGGGAAGAGTTGTGCAATTGGGTCAAAACCTGCTTAGATTTTTGTCCAGAAAGCAAACTTCTTTGCCCTAGGGGTGGTCTCGATGCTTAAGTAAATAAATTGATGAATGCACTGTTTGACATTTTTAAAATATAAAAGGGAAATGTACCTCATTTCCTTAACTTAAAGCTTCCCCAGCTAATTATTTGTGTGGAGGGGAAGGCAAAGCGAGGCTGCATTGGTTTTTGTTTGCTCCATTGAGGTCTGTTGCCCTAGGGCTGGGTGGGAGCAGCCTGCAGATCTCAAGCATGGAGCGAGACCCAGGGCAGCAGAGGCACCAGCTCCAGCAGGGCTTTTGAGACTGCCATACATGATGCTTGTAAACCTCTCTACCTCTTCCTGTTGACTTCTACTAGGTTGCATTATATGAGCATTTGTATATCTCAAAGACTATGGCATGCTTTTCTCTTTTCCTCATGCTTCCCTGCAAGCATGAGTTCATGGGTTTGGTTTTTACCATGTGGGTTTTTTGTGCTTTTAGTGTGGGTTTTTTTGTTTGTTTGTTTATTTTGTGGGGATGCTTCTTCTCCCTTAGTGTTTATACTATCCCCAAGGTATTAGCACTCATCCTGGCTTTCCACTGACTTCCCAGGGGCATCTCCAGCGGAGTCCCATGAGGTTTGCTCTGATGGTCCCTGCCTGGAGTGCAGAGGGGCACAGGCTGCACTGATTCTTGGCAAGGAAATTTGCTGTGAAGGGTATTGGGGACTACAGGATGAGATGCCATAACTAGGCTGCTTTCTGAAGATTCTAAGAACATGCCGAGCTGTATTTTGGGTCTGAAAGTCAATGAATAGTTCATGCAGTTCCATGACAGCAAATGGTGCTAAGGTCAAGAGTGTTCGACCTGACAAAAAAATCTCTTGTATGAAAATCTGAAGGATTAAGGATCGGTGTTAAAAACAAATATTGTTCCCAGTAATTGTTTGCTGAATGCCCAGCTAGCGCTGATCACACACTTGCAGTGTGTCTAGGTGTGATAACTAAATGTTTGTTTATGTGAACACCCAGATCTCTTCCTTTTTTTCTCAAAAGGAAACAAAGATTCTCGGTTGTCAAAGTGGATGGATTTGCCATATTTATACATATGAATCTGTTCCAGTAAATAAGAAAACACAGCAGAAGTAGTCTTTTAAATTATACAGTTAGCAGCAAGGCAGAGTAGTACTCTTGAGTGGAAGTGTTTGAGCGAGTCATGGCTGTGCCACTAGTTTACCTAAGCTCATTTTTAAATCAGGAGAGTGACAAGCCCAGAACACTAAGTGATGGAGGATTGCTTCGTGATGTTCTTCGAGGCATTGGGTTGGACTCTGTGCAATCATTTCCTTCTAAATTGGTTGTAGTCCCCTTTCAAATTGTCAGAGTAGATTTCTTCTGCTTCATTGCACTTGAGAAGCAGGTGGATGGCAACTTCTCAGCCTCGTTTGATCCACGCACTGTTGTTCAATGGATAGAGCATATCAAACTGGAAAGCCTTTGTGGTACAGCTGTAGCGCTGGTTTGCTCAGTGTCTGGACCAGCAGTGAGAATCTATCTGTGTTTCAGACACAAGGTGAGCTCTGTTATCTTTAATATGCCCCAAGAAAGAAAAATTGGTGCCAAGAATGGCATGTGTCAGTGTGACACTTAAATGCAAAATATATGAAGTCAGTCCATCATTGCATGAAGCAGCTGAATAGTTTTGGAGCAGAATGATCCACGTGAAGTACATTTGGATCACTCGTGGGTTTTTATGTGGTATTCTTGCCCCATTTCTCTTTGATATTTTTTTTTTTTTGCCATCTGAAAAAGGGGAGAAAATTAACATGGCAGTGTTGTGGGGCACAATTGGTGGAAGTCTGCGAAATCCTTTGAGTTCCTTGCACTCAGTATGAAGGAGAGGCCCAGCCTTTGTCGGTATGTTCCTATGCTTTCTTGCTGCGCTCTGCAATAAAACATAAGATGCGAATGTGCTCTATGTCTTTGTTTCCTGTAGAGATTCCTTTGCAACTATGAGTGCTGGCTTATTACTTGAAAATTCACCTGAGGTTTAGGCCATATGATGTGAAATAAAATGAGAATGGAAAGAGAACATTTCTTGTCAAATGGATTTGTGTTCTCTCGTAATGAGAAATCAGCATCCTGCAACATGAATTTGTGGATAAATTCCTTGCAGCTGTTCCCTACCTACATCTGAGCAAAAACTCAGCCTGATTCAAGAAAAGGGCAACCAAGGAAGCAATCTACGGAGCACATCTGCAAGTCTTTCTTCTTGGAGTCTTACAGGGTGCTTCTAACTGTCAATGTGAGCTGTGCAGGGCATCCAGACACATTGAGGGTGGTAACGCAAACTGGGTGACAACATCTCTGAGGCGTCTTGAATCATCTTTGGGATTTAAAGGACACAGTTTTAGGGATATGGTTTAGTGGATACGGTAGTGGTAGGTCAATAGTTGGACTAATTGATCTTAGAGGTCTTTTTCAATCTTAATTATTGTATGACTCTGTGACCTTGTATCAGTGACCTACTCAATGGACAGTAAGCTGCCTTCAAAGGCAACCTGCAGAAACTGGATTGTAAAGTAGCCAAATGTTAGGAGAACTGTACACATTAGTTACGATCTTATTTATCATCTTTATAGCAGCTTGTCACACAACGTTTCTTAAGCATCTCTGTGCTTCACGAGACCAGCAGAAAAGGTTTCCTTGTGTGCAGATACAGGATACCCAAATTCTTTTCTACGCTTTGCTATTTCCTTTGTGAATCTATGCCTGAAATGGATTCTTTTCACACGTGGGTTTCCTGAGCAAGGCATGCTCAGTTAAGAAAGGCATGGGCTGTGCTGGTAGCCTGCTGGGTTTATATATATTCCCCAGTGACAGTGCAAGCTGTGTAATCATCTTCTAATTCTGAGTGTAGTTTCCTTAGCAGTGTGGTGTGCCAGCAGATGGATATGTGTGCTGGAGGGCTTCGATGTGATGTCTTGAGAAGCGGGGAGGTCAGCTCCATCAGCAGGAGCTGATACAGTGACAGAGGAGGAAGAAATGATACAGTACTAAGGGGAGAGAAAGCGGTGGCCAGGGGGCTTCCACAACGCTTGCTTTGCTGCATGAGGATGCTGAAAAAGACCAGGTGTTTGGAAATAGGCAGGGGTGTGTGTGTGCCTTCAAGCATGGGATGCTATCATCTCTCCTCCCAGTCACAGCAGAGTTAGCAGTCCCAGCATGGAAATCACTGCAGGAACTTGCTAGCTTGAAAGAGGCCCAAAGTCCTGTTAATTTGGGTCATGTTTATAAAGCCTTTCACCGTGCTGCTGTGTTGGGGTTTTCTCGTGCTGTTTTCTGGTGGTGGCCTTCCCCAGTGAGGCTTTATTTCTCTTACACTTCATACAAATATAAAATGCAGGGAAGAAACAAAATGACACATAATTCTTGACGTGGAATAGAATAAGGCCAGATTTTCATTTAAAATCCTTCTATCCACAGATACTGTGAATTGCGATGGCACAAAATTGTTAAATTGCTTTACATTTGGGAAACCTCAGTTCATAAAAAATTGCTAACAATTTATTTTTGTACTACATGGTTGACATCACTCTCTCACTGCTGGTTATATACTTTTTTTTTTTTTTCATTGCATGTCTGCTGAGGTTCCAAGAAAAACCCAAGTGTGTCATACAACATTGCTTTCTGATTTGCAAGTTAAATAGTTTACATAGGCAAAAATGTGGAGCAATTGGAATATTCCCTACCCAAACACTTAGGGACTCAAACTGCACATTTTAGCCTGGCAGGCCTCCACTGATATTTTTAGCTAGGGGAAAAAAAAAAAAAACAACATTTTGAAGTAACAAGGAAAGACAGATCAGATCTAGAAAAAAAAACACCCATGAAGCTAAAACACCATTGGGCATTTTGTTGAATGTTGTACTTCTAGTGCCAGTATATATCTTGCCCTGTGCATACAGAAATGCACTGCGCTTTGACTTTGGAAGTTTGGGCCCTTCTGAAATGAATGTTCCCGAGATGGGGTTAGCCTTCTTGCTGATTGATTTAGTCTTTTGGAAACGGGAAAACCATCAGGAGCTTTCTGCTCGGAAAGATTAGCATTCATAGCCTGCTGTTTTTTAATTAAAAAAGCCATTTAAGTACAAGGGTTGGGGTTTCTGCCAGCAACCATTAAAAATACCTGTTTTGTAATTATCCCCCAACCCCTCTTCCTATTTAATTCTTACTTCTTTTTTCCTCTTTGTTTCTCTTAAGTTCCTGACAGATTCTCCCTGTTTCATCTACCTGCTCTC
>PPHD01017172.1:0-15185 GCA_002909625.1 Bambusicola thoracicus
ACGTGGATGAAGTGTGCCCAATGAAAAACGGACAGATGAGACAAATAATATGATGCTATGCTTAATTTGTAAGGAAAGCATGTCAGTTTTCAAAGATTATTCATGTCATCACTTTTTGGCAGTATATAGATCTGTGAACAACTGTTTTCGAAGATGAAGTACAGGAAGAATAAAATTTCATCAAAATCTCTGAAGAACACCTGGAGAACTCACTAAGAAATGCAACCACTGACATCAAACCAGACTGACGTGCTAGTTTCACACAACCAAGGTCAAACATCCCACTTGTTTTACGTTTTTGTTGTTTTTTTGTGTTTTAATAAAAAAAACAGTAAATAACTAGAATAAGTTTTGCTATTTATAGACATTTAGAATATATTTTATATGCAGTACAAGACAATTTCTTCACCCAACGTGACCCAGGCAAGCCAAAAGGTTGGCAACCATGCTTAGATACAAGGCAATTTGTGCAAGGGGCAGGAAGTTTTAGGGCAATTTCTTGAAAATCCTTAGCCGCATCAAGGAAAACTCAAAGAACTCGGCAAGATGTTATCTGCTCTAGCTGTTACAGCAATGTGCAGCATGAAGATGTAAAGAAGCTTAGTAAGGAAAAGTTCATGGACACACTAGCATTTTCCTGTCATGGACTTGTTCAGTTAGATGTTAACATAACTGTTAACTGACAGTCTGCCTTCTGGGGAAAACAATAACAAACCACCAAAAGAAAAAAAAAAATCCACGGAGAAAACTCAAACGCCCCTTAAAGTCATAAATTCCACACACACACAAAAAGAATGGATCTCATTTTCTTTGATCAGAACTAGAGAAACAGACAAAATCACACACATTAAGACCTGGGGGGGACCCAAAGAGAGGGGTGGGAGCAAAGAGAAGGTAGCATGCTGAGTAGGAGCTTCCACTCCACTGTGCTCATTTTCTCTCTTCATTTCAGAGAGGTTCCTTTGTTTCCATAGTTTACATGTGAAAGGCTCAACAGAGCTCTTTGCTCCTCCTGACAGCCTGCTGGCGTATGACTGAGAAGTGACCTGTTTGCAGAGTGAGACCAGGAAGCTGCAAACAAACAATAGTTGGAGAAGCTGTCAGGATACTCAATTGCTCAGTGCAGATAAGAGGGAAAGGCAAACTGTCCAACAAATAGCCTGATTCAAAGTTTAAATTCAGAGATTTCGCACCAAATTAGAGCTTTTGAACTTACTAAATAAATAATAAATAACAGCAGCATTGGTTTGGACTTTGGGATGCCACAAGAAAACCAGAAGCATCCTAAGTTAGGAGGCCTGCTCTATGCTATAATTTATAATTGCTTTAAGTGCATTACAGCTGAAATACTACTGGCCAGGATCATTCTAAGCTAGTGGATGAGAATGCATTTTGGTTCTCATTATTACCAAGTTGATTACAAAAGCTGGTGGTATAAAAGAGACTGAGCAATGCAAGAAGCAGGCTTCAAATACAAGCACAATTAGCAGCCAGAATACCGATTATTCAGTGATTCTAAGCATGATACTGCTAAAAAGAAACTTGAAAGATAAACTAGAGGATGGTATTAAAAGATAATTCACCATTCTCTTCTGACCTAGATTATTATTTACGTCCTACAACTCTTTGTACAAATTTCTCACCCCATAAATAATGTTCAAAGCAAAAAATAAGAAAATAAGAGAAAAAAAGAGAGAAATGGCAGCAAGGAAAGTATTTCTCTCACTGCTGCTAGATAGTTCTTGTCACACACAGATGAATGGACATGCATAAATTGTATGCCAACACCCATCTTGCTGCTTGTTTATTAATAGTAGGATACTCTTTTCACAACCACTACTCTCTCGACAGAGCCTACAGAACATAATAAATATGAATAAAGTCACTTGCAGAATTTACCGCTGGAGGTGAGTGAATATTCCTAGTGAAAAAAAAAACAACTGGCACAGTAATGTATAGAGCAACTAAGACTGATCCCAGATCTGCTGTCACCGAGATGCGTCAGGCTTACAGAGATAAAATTGCAATGAGGGTCCATGCCCCAGAATTGTTCCACACATGTAGCTTATTTTTAAAGGAAGCCTCTGTATGGAAAAAAAATAGTGCCACTTCACAAAGTTCCAGCAGTTCACTCAATACTCTGAGGACAGAGCTGTAGAAAGGAGGCTGGATGTGGAAGAATCAGCCCCCCAAAATCCCATAACCTCATCCGCATTAACGTGAAACTCGGAGATGCGGTGTTTACTGGTGTGGGCAGGGACTTCACACTAAATCTAATTAAATCGATGAACAAAGGACTCCAGAATGTGCAGGGCCATGAATGGAGCCTGCCTTTCAGACCATACAGTCTGCATAATTGTGTTTTCCTTAGGCTTTCAGAGCATTTCTCTTTGGAAGTAACGAAAGAGTGAAATAAGAACTTTCCTTCCCCCGGCAAGGTGAGGAAGTTAGATAATGCACCTCATTAATTACAGCGAAATCATCACCACTGCACATGAAGCCAAAGAAGAGGCCTGACCAACGTTTTTTCTTACAATATTATTGTTCAGCCATGGTGGCAGGAAAATAAGTAATAAATCAGAATCAGAGTGCACTTGATGGCTTTATTTTGCAACTCATCTTGCTACTATGACAGGCTGACACTAATTAGCACTCGATGCACAGGGGATGGATTGCCAAGGCCAATGGATCTCATTAACCACTGTGAAATATTCATGCCAGGACCAAGTACGACAAAGAACAGAGACCCCAGCAAATCGCCTGTCAGCAGCTGTAAGCATCACCACAGAGCCATGGGTGCACAGATCAAAGGGCAGAGAAAGGGTCTGCATACCCAGCTGTGTGGATTCTCATTGATTTATTAATTTATTTTCCCATGAACTCAGAGAATGTGCCAACAGGAAAATTCAGCATCCGATTTCTCCCCGTGGTTTGAGTTGAGCCACTCCATAATGAGAAGGAAATGGGGAAACTGAGGGCACATCAAAGCCCATGGCACTGCTCTTTCCTGGAGCCATGTCAGCAGATGTGCCATTCTTGAGGTGACCCACTTTGTGGTCTCCTTGGAGGCAGGGGTTGAAAAGACCAATTTTTGGATTACTTCTTCTGCCCAGCTGCCTTTTCACATTAAGCTTGTCAGAAATTGATTCACCAAGACCCGTCAAGCATGGTTAAAACTGCCCAGCAGCTTCATTAATAGAAAATGAAGGCCAGGAGGGAAGAAGTGTCCAGAGAGACATCAAAATAACCATACCCACCAGCACTGAGTGAATACATGAGCCTGCTTCCACAGGAAACGTGGCTATCAGCCTGTTCCAGCTGGTGAACCCCCTCAGCCACCTTCTCCCCAGATGCCTGCACTCCACAAACCCTGTCATAATGGGCCTGTTCACACTAGATAGAGCAGAGGTTTCTACCGCAAGGGCAATTCCCTACAAGTCATGTGGATCCCTACAGCAACAAGTATTCCTTTGGTCCAGACCTTTTTTATTTCAGTTGAGACCCAGCTGCAATAAAGTTGACCGTGCTTTACATAAAAATACATACAGAAGCAGAGCTGACAACACAGGCCCGCAGGTGAACTCATATGAATAGTGGTGTGCAATTGACCCTCATGTCTGAATTAACAAGGAACCCATGGCAACTGGCTTTCCTCACATCAAATTGTACTGCTTGGATGCAGGCACAACAAGCAGCCATCCCACAGCCACTTAAAGGACAATTTGTTCCCCTGCTAACTGCAATGGGTAATTATGCATCTCCATTATATCATTTTAGTGTAAGCATCAAGGCCTTGCTGCCATGGAGACATCCAAGGTCAGGCTGGACAGAGTTCTGAGCACCAGATCAAGCTGTCAATGTCCCTGTTCATTGCAAGGGAGTTGGACTAGGTGGCCTTTAAGGGTCCCTTCCAACTCCAGGATTCTATGGTAACAAACCTCCCCCAAGCCCCTTGCAATGGCAGCAGTGTCCCAGCCCTGCTGTTCAGTTAACAGAATACTCAGCACATGTTAACCTAGATATGTGTTTTTCTTTTAAACAAGGTGCCTTCCAAGCTGAAAATAGGAATTAAATATTTTTCATTAAAAAAAAATTGTTTCATGTAAAAAGACAGTTGATTTTTAATGAAGATTTTTTTTTTTTTAAATTCCTGGTTTTAAAAAGTAATAAAGCAGAATTGGGCATTCAAACAGCCTCTGAGATCTGTGTGCGTTTGGATTTCACTTTCCCCAAAGCTAGAAGCGAAGAAACAGCACAGAGACTGCAGTAAAGCAGTACAAAAATGCCATCAGTACTTTCTCACTTTTTTGCTCATGAAATGAAAAGCAGGCATATTGATTCATATTTCTTTTTAGAGATACACTTTTGGTTATTTTAACCAAGCAGCAAGACAAACATCACACTTCAGGGATGTTTATGGCACAGCAGCCAATAAAGTGCCATCTATCCACAACCTTCCAGGCTCTGCTGAATACTTCATCAAACAGAAGACAGTTTCTGGTGTACAGAACTGTATTATGTTGGACCATGTTGTTCCTGGTCAGGCCTGCACACATAGCTTATTTATTTATGGCATTTTTAATAGATAGAGCATCAATATTTGATAACGTCCTATGAATGATTAAAAATCAAGAAAATCAAGAATATGAAATACAAACATCTACTTTTAAGTGACGCTGGGGTTGTGATATCCATAAATAAATCATGTGGTGTCCAGTTCTGTCTTTCTGAGATTGAGTTAAACAAATAGGCACTTCAGTGTATTTACAACATGTTTACAGCTGTGTCTGCAGGAACACAACCTAAACAAGGGATTTCAAAGTGGAAGCTAATGAAGTTTTCCCAAAATTAACTGTGAATTGATAGCTCCTTAGAAAATGTATTCTTTAAATAAATCTATATAACATCTATGGTCAGAAAAGCAAATTAAAGTTAAAAAGATGTGGGTCTACTTTTTTATTTTTGGCTTCTTTATGATAAACAACAAAGGCCTAAGCTTACCTCAAAGAAATTTCCTCTCAAAATAAAAAAACAACTTTGTAAGCATATGAAATAGCGTATCAGAGCACTACCTACTATGGCTGAAGACTTCTTTAGGGTTTAGTCTCTCATACTTTAATTGACAATATTCATTAGATTTGTTGTTGCTTTGCTTATTACACAGAAGTTTACTGTTAGCAAATTTTCTACCCAGCGGTGAACTGAGAAGACAACCTGCAACAGTTAAGTGCTTTATCTGTATATAACAGTGGTCCAGCATAACAAAATAATACTGCCTAGAATAACAAAAGATGAATACAACCAATCCTAAAATTCTGGTATCACAGATGTGGACTGACTCCTAGAGAAATCAAGCAATTAAGCGAGTCTGGCAGGGCAATGACTGAATGCAATTCCAGAGTATACTCTGTCTCTAGCAATAAGAGCTTGGAGAGTATGGGACTCTATATAAATATATATTAAAAAACACCAACTATTTTCTTAGTGAATAACTGGACATCAAGGAGGTGGAACAATGGAAATATAAAGACAGTAGCCTGAGAACTAAGTTTCATAGCAGAGACTTTATGTCAAATCCCACCAAACTCCTAAGGATAGCTTAAGACTATCTGCAGTTGCCCCTGAAGGGAGATAGCATGAGCTGAAGTTCTGGTAGTTTTTTCTTATCTGGTTTGTATCAGCATCATTTTATTAACAAACTGAGTACGTATTCCCAAAATCTAAAATTAACTTCTTCAAAATATCTTAGTATGCATTTGTGTACATTCATAGTTTAAGAAACAAGAGACCAAACATATTAGCGCAGATAGGTATAAACACGTGTAGGACAGTGAAATTATCAAGTGGATTCTGTTATGTTTGTCCGCACCAAGCAGATGTCACATTTTGCTTGATTTGTTTTTGCCCTTTATCAGTGCTTTCTGAACATCTTTCTGGGTAGCTTAGACTTCTGAGGATCCCATAAAGGAGTTCATGAACTACTTGTTAGTGCAGCAGATTCACCTGATACTCTCATGTCTTTTGTGTATACATGCAGGCAGAACATAACAGACTTGACTAGACTCACGAGAATGATAATTTTACTTAGATCTCAAATACAATTCTTGGGCATTGTTGTGGATGAAAAGCTGGACATAGGCCAGTATCTGGAAGGGCCAGTGGTCTCCTGGGCCGCAACAAGAAAGCATGGCAGAAGGACAAGGGAGGGGATTGCCCCCCTTTGCACTATCATTGTAAGGCCCTATCTGTGTAGTGCTGTGTCCAGACATGGGGTCCCCAGCACAAGGAGGATGTGGAGCTGTTAGTGTGGGTCCAGAGGAGAGCCATGAATGTGCTTGGAGAGTTGCAGGACCTTTCCTACAAAGAAAGGCTGAAAGAGCTCATCTTGATCAGTCTGGAAAAGTCTCGGGGGAGACCTCTTTATGGCCATCCAGTACTTAAAAGTTGCTTATAAACAGAAGGGCGACTGACTTTTTGCATGGTCCAATAGCAATAATACAGGGAGGAATAATTTTAAACTAAAAGGGAGGAGATCTATATTACAAGTCAAGGAGAAATTTTTTTTACTCAGATAGCAGTGAGGCCCTGGCACTGCTGCCCAGAGAGCTGTGGGTGCCCCATCACTGGAAGCATTCAAAGCCACGGTGGATGGGGCCCCGGGCAGCCTGATATAGTGTCTGACAACCCAGCCAACAGAAGTAAGGTTGGAACTAGATGATCTTTAACATGCCTTCCAATACAAAGCATTCCATGATTAAGATGAGACAGCTGATATCAAATTAATAGATTGACCACGAGAGTTGAGGACTTGATTCCCAAATCGGTACCCCAGAAATATGCAAGCATTGGTATGAACACAAAGTGCAAGCAACTTTTGCTTTCATAACTGAAGCGTAAGTTCTTAGGTGAAGGGACACTGAGCTTGCTTATTTCTGTTCTCTTTTATGCTATCCACAAATCACACATTCTTGTGACGTAGTCAGCTACAGTATCATTATGTGAAGTATCACCTAGAAGCCTCAGCAAGGGCTTCTAGGTAACACCTCACACCAGAGATCCTGCATATGTCCTTACATAAAGATGTCCCCTGACACACAGGCTTCTATTAAGGACAGTAAGTCACTCAGGAATCCTTCTGGCAATATAACCACAGAGACAGACATTAACCAGAATCCATCTGACAAAGCGTTACCTCAAAAAAACATCATTTTAATTAAAAGCTGGTATACTTCACAGTGTTGCACAATGCTCTCCTATCTGGTTCCTCTCTGTGGTCGTTACAAATTCCAGCTACTCCTTCCCTCCAATTTAATTAAATGTTAACTGGCATAATCAACTCCTCTTATATTGTTGCATTGTGTGTTTTGTTTTTTAAACAGCAAGAACTCAAATGTTATTTAGTATTTGCCAGATTCACTGGTGGTTAAATACAATAGTGCCAATTAGACGTCTCAGAGTTAACCTGATTAATTAATTTGCCTCCTTTAGAAAAATGCCTTCCATCTTGACAGAAGATCAAATCACAGCAGAAGGGGTCTCTGCTCAGCAGGGCAAGTGCATTGTTGATGTGTCAAAAGGAGCTGGTTGCGCTTTCATCTAAAAAAATCTCCAGCCTGTTCTGGAGACATAGGGTCTGCAACACCACTTTCCATTTTGCTAAATTGCTGTGGACTATGTGGCTTCACTCCAAGAACTGACAGAGAGCTACAGGTCTGCAGCAGGCTTCCCTTGCCTGTGCAATTGCTCAGCCCCTTTATTTCCCAGAGCACAGTGAGAAGAGGGAAATCACCCTCAGAGCCATGACTTCAGTAGAGTTTAGCTCACAATGCTGCTTTTCAGTTGAACTTGATGTCTCTACTGAAAAACCTTTAACTTTTGAGAGTGGTATCTTCTGTTAATCAACACAGGTAGACCAGTTTTTACAAAACAAGTTAGGTATTATTTGCTAACTTCAATAAAGTATTATGACATACACTGTGAGATGAGGGCAGAAAAGCAGATAGAGCAGCTCTCCTGAATCACAGCAAGGGCCCACAGACTGTTCTCTTGACTCTGACAATGGCCACAAACAGACTCCCAGAAAAAGTAAAGGAGCAAGGCAGCGTACAGGGTCCACTCCCAAAACAATAGCGAGTTACCAGTTATTAGAGAGCTGGAATCTTCTTGAGCCAGCCATAGCTTCTACATATTTAATAGCAATCGATGGATTTATTTTTCATGAACATGCTCAGCACAGCATGAACCTGTGCAGTCCTTTGTTTCCCAAAGAGTCCTTCAACAGTAAAGGAGATGTGCTTCTGAAAGCATCAATGCTCTGAAGGATGCCGGACAGACAGACAGACTTAGCTGACAGCAATGGTTTGATTCTGTTTCTTTTGCTACGTCATACAACTGAGACTTTGACAATACAAATCCAAACACTACCTCATTTCAGTACAGCTGAAGTCCAATCATATACTTAGGGAAGGTGGATTAAGATATCAGCAGAACCAGGAGAGAGACCAAGAAAGCCATATAAATAATCAAAACTATGAAACCCCTCTTAAAGATCCTTTTCACTTTTCCTAATGAAGCTTGGCCATCAGGCACTGTGACAAGCGTGGCTGCAGCTCAAGGAGGCATCCAGGCTCTCCAGAGTCACAGGAACTGGTCCATCCATTCCAGGCTCTGGCTTTCCACTTAAAGTATACTGGTACACCAACCCTGTATCCTACCTCAAGCAGCAGATACTGTGAGCTGTCTCATTTAATTTCCACAAGGAGAGTCATTCAGGCCATCCAGCTAGACTAAGAAGCAATTTATGAACCTCCCAGGGCTTGGCTCAGTGAAACCGCTCCCAGACTCATGTTTATGATGCTCATGAAAATCAGAAGAGTGAATGAGATACTTTCCCAAAGCAAACTTCTCTCTTTAATTTCATCCTCCTCCTTCTAAAGCTTCTCTGCTGTTGTTGCCTGGCATCCCGCCAAACACTCATTCCTGTGCGTGTTCATCACACACCAGTGAGCTTAATGGTGTTCTTAAAGAGGTTAATTAAATACTGATTCTAAGGTTTGCAGTATACAGCTACTTGTCCAAAAGAAAGCTAATTTGTGTTTATATCCTTAAAAATCTCTATTTTTTTTTTTTATTCCCTCTCCTTTCCTTCCAGATTTGTACCTTTGTGGATTCATGTGAATTACTCTCCAGGGCCAGGAATACCATCTTTGGTTGACTCGATTGATCTATATTAGAGCTCAGAACACCATCATGGTAAAGCTGTATTTCTTGCAGTAAGTTAATAGGAAAATTGAAATAACTAATAATAAGAGAGAGGAGGCTTTCATTTTTTGAAACGGCTCTTCATCTACATGCTAGATCCTGGACTGAATTACTCTTCCTGCATAGCTAGTAAATCCAGCTTGATAGCATTTACCAAGATTGTGTTTTGTAACTCAAAGTAGGATTTAGCTGGGGAAGCTAAATATACAACCATATATTTACATATCTCCTCCCGCCCCTGATGCTCTACACTTACAGCTCCTACATCTCTCTGAAAGTGCAGAAGGCTGTATAGATGTTCATTATGGTTATTATCCACTTCACATCTTTATTCCATATGCATTTTACAGTGCACAGTCTCTCAATCAGCAAGTTACATAAGCATACGCTTAACATTAGGATTGTTAAGTGCTTTTCTAAATAGAAATAACCATTAAATCCAGTTGATGCTTTTACCTAAAATACACACCTTAGTATAGACAGAGGTAAGGCCTTCCCTACCCAGCAGCTTTAGTACTTTAAGGCTGGAAATATACTTGATACTGGTCTTTCTGGGGATGGAACAGTTTGAGTCAAAAAGGAATATTCAAAACAAAATGCCTTCTTCACACAGACACGTGGGAATGAAACAGTGCTTCCAGAAACTATGGCTCAAAATTCTGGAATAGACACTTCAATTCCTGCAGATGGCTACCTTCATTCCCACCTGAAGGAGCTGAGGTTTGCTCTGGGATCAGCGGAGGATGATTTGGTTCATAGCAGAAATAAATGATCACTACCTTAAAAGGCTTTCCCAAGCACTCAGCTTGAGGCCTCTACTGCAACTTCTGGGATGGTAGGATGGATGGATCCAGCCCTGAATGCACCAACACAAAAGCAGTCACTTCATGTACTTTTAAGATGAAGTTAAAAACGATTTTCCCATACCTCAGTTTTATTTCTTTTTTTTCAGTACATTAGAGGTAACACTGTTTTTTACTTCAGAAATGTGGCATTTAAATCAGCACTTCAGAATTGAGACTGGATCCAATTCTGAAATAAAAGAACAAAACCACTGCCTTCATGCCAATCTGAAAGGAGCAAAATTATGCCTGTTTATGCACCCTTCAGCCAATGGCTCCTGATTTAGAGCTAAGCACTCCAACTTTATGTCTGCACAGGTGAGCCATGTATATCCTTACACACAGAAAAACCTTCTTGAGAAAATAACTAACCTCCTTTATCCGGAAGCAAGAGACAAAGACCGTGACCAACCAAGTGCAAGGCTCTTTTCTGTTTCAATCCTTGATGTGCTAAAATTTTAGTAATCTCTGACATCAGTTCTAATAAAGGCCTGATTTTATCAAAGGTGTAAGAATGTGCCTGATTTTCATTTTGGCAATTATCAGCATCATAGGGAGCAAGTAGACCCAGCATTTCCTGGTGGCAAGTTCGTTAACTGGAGGCTGTGCTTTATCTGCCTTCCTCCAGCTCCTCTTTGCTTCTGGGCTCCAGGTACCAAAGTTCCTCCTTTATTCTGCACTCATTCAAAGCCACTCAAATTCAAACCCATTTGGTGATCATGTGCTGTCTGCACATGATGAAGGGGTCAGGCTTGCAGCTGACCAGGAAACCTTGGGGTCACATTGGCTGAGGACTTAACAAATAAGAATAATAAAAGAAAGAAATCCATGGCAAGCACTACTAATAATTCACCTGTCTATCAAGCCAGCTAAGAATTGGAAGAAGATCCTCTTTCTTCTTGATAGATAGGCAAAAGGAAAAGGCCTGTCTGAAATGATTAAAGGAAGTAGTATGTAACAAGGCTTCCTCATGCTGAGAGTGACAGGGAAGAGGCTGGTCACTGATATTTAAAAACACACATTATCATTCCATCTTCCTGTCATTCTGCTCTGCAAGCTGTTCAGATTTGTCTGTGCCAGTAAGGTGGTTGTAAAAAGCAGCTGAGCAAACAAAGAAAGAAGTCTAAGAGCAGAACTTGGATTTAAAAAAAAAATCCTGATCCTGAAAGGATCAAGCCCCACTGCCCTCTGGTTTTCTGGGGGTACAGCACATCCCAGATGCAAAATTAAAATTATCATGTGTTGCTGTTAGATGCTTCCTCCTCTGCAGAAAGGATGCTTGAACTGAAGGCCACTACACTGGTGCAGGACACATGGGCAAGAGGCAGCAAGCCCATCCCTACTTGCAGATGTGCAGAAGGCTTATCCAAGGAGTAATTTTTCCTCATAAGAGATGGGGAGGTGAGAATCCAGTTGAATGGAAGACATCTTGGGATTTAAACACAACTGGACTAATGCTTACATTTCATTTGCAGCATGAGTGAACATAAGGGCACTGAGAGCTATGTGTAATGTATTAGGAATGGGCAAGTTTGATCTTTCCACTGTGACGTAAACAGAGACCCAGAGGAAGCAGATGAGGTATTCAGTTCTCTATAGAAGATTATCTGTGAAGCTTTAGCATCAGGCTGGCTATGGAAAAAAAAGGTGGAGTTTATCCACCAGTTGCATCTGATGGCAGAGCAATTGTAAACCAAGCAGATCTGCATGACTCATCACAGCTCTCCCTGACCTTGATGGATCTTTTAAATTCTAACCCTATTATTTCTAACCATCTACTTCAGACTGCTTGTCCCCAGAATCAGCCAATTCAGGTAAGATAAACCAAAGCAAAGAAATTAGAATTCCCAATGCATGTATATTTTGAAATGTATTTTGTAGCTGAGATCTTCCACTATCAAATAGTGCTATTGTGCTCCTTATATCTGTTGAAGTTCCCATGGAAATATATAGGAGGCATTACTTTCAGAGCAACCCATGATATCTGATCCGACTGTTTACAGAGATTGAAAGCGTTAAGGCAGCTCACAGCAACTTCTATTTAATGTGCTCCAAAGCTCAGGCATAAAAGAATTATGTTATGTATATAGATCTTAACGCTAAGTCTGGAATCTCGTTTGTAGATGAAGATGCCTCTCAAAGAATAGAAATGCCAGTAGACTTTTTGAACCCCAAAAAGGCACTGCTACACAGAAAATGGCATACTTATAAACCCATCCTTAATGATGAAAATGCTTATGGCTCCCTTGATTTAAAGGGAAGTGCATGAAAACATTCAGGTGAAATGAATGTGAACAAAGCAAAGCTGTAGCTTCATTTTGAGGCTTATTTTCATGATCCTTTATTCTACATGTATATATGGAGGATCTTCACATTTGTCACGCAGCTGCCCACCACATCAGACTCAGTTTAAAAAGATCAGTGATAAGATTCCTCAGTAATAATAACCAGCAGCCCAAATCAGAACAGTGAGAATAAAAAGATCTTTTGATTTCACAGCCAGACAAAACATATTGGTATGGAAAAAATTATTTTGGAGTAGATTCCAAATTTTGGAGAGCTACCTTGTTTAATGCCAGTGTTCTAATCAGAAGAAAATTCATTCATCAGCACTCAAAAATAAAGCTAAGAAAGGCAGCAAAAGTTATCTGTGCTTATTGGATTGCCATCAAAAAGTGATTTCCACAACACCAAGCCATGTTAAAACCTATTTTGCCTTATTAATAGCCAGGTGTAATTCTTTTTAAAATTAGAGAGAAAGGAGTATCTTATTAGTTGAGTTTTATGTTCAAGTGTTGTCATAACCATTAAGCTGTCTCTTTGTCACATTTTGAAGATTTAAATAAGAAACAAACAAAATCCATACCATTTCCTTGAGACCAACTTAATTTCTCCCCAAGCTCTTCCCATAATGTTAAAAACTAACGAGAAAAATAGAGAGCAAAAGGAGCAGCCTCACAGATGACACCATAACCTTCCAAAGACACACAGCCACTTCCTCTGCACCAAGCACTTAGCAGTATATGTTAAATACACAGCACCTCAGACATAAAAATCCAGGGAAAATTAATGACTTCTTTTTAAAAAGAAAAGATGATCCTTCTGGTTATGTAACTGAAACAGAAAAACTGTTTATTACACTGGTAGCTAGAGGGGAGAGGGATTCACTTAATACTTCCTATTACAGAGCCCTCACACCCCAAATAAACACACATGTCCATCAACTGATGAGGAAGGATATGCACTTCAATGTTCTCAGCACATGACAATGAACAAGTTAACACCTTTTGTCTGTGCTTCTCACCTCACTCAGGTCTACCTTCACTTTATTCTGTGATATTGAGCCCAACACTTGTGTGAAGGTAATGTTTATTATCAGTTATTATGTGGATCAGTGCATCAATTCCTTAGAGAGACAACCTCAGTTATCTCAGATCCTATAACTGTGTACCGTAAGTCAAAAAAATATAAACAGACAGTTGAAAAGACAGATCACCAGAATTACTTCTCTATCATTTTCACATGATTAAAATAAAAGGATACAGGAATTTAGATAATAGAAAAGAATCAAGTCCGCATCTGTTATGTGAGAGACAGTATTCTATTGTGTCTGCTTTTAACAATGTTATTTCCACATACACATTGAGCAGATAATGCACACCTTTTGGTGCATTGAATCAAAGCCTTGTCACTAAAATTAACAAAGATTTGTTAACAATGAGAGTCCTGGTAGAAGACTAATAAACTGCAAGCTCTGGTAGAAGACTGACCTACTAAATCCTCATTAATTTCCTTTGCTAACATTTGTTAGCATTCACTCACACTTATCCATTTTTATATTTGGAGTAGAAAAAAAGGACTTTGGGTTTGCTTGATTCTAATAAGCAGCTTTCCACAATCCTACTATCTCCCCCATTCCTGTGATTTGTCATCAGCTCATCTTCCTCAAGACATGAAAGAGCATTTCCTAGCAGCTGAATCTGCCTTTGATCAGTAGAGTTTGTCACTAGACTGGACAGAGAAAGTCAGCAATACAAAAAAGGTCTCCATAACTGTAAATACAAGTCCTTCTCTGCTGAATTTAGTAAAAGTGCCACCTGTCTACCCAAAACCAGAGTTCTGCTTCTTTTGTTCTGTACACATCTGATTAAAGCAGTTCTGATTCATGTTCTCCCAAATAAAAGAAACTGTAACTGTTCCATCTTAACACTAAATACTTAAACCAAGTTGGTAAGTTAACTTCCAAGATGACGTCACAGAAGTAGAAAAATAAATAAAACTGGGTTTCTAGTGTCAGGCTGAATGTCTGCCCCTTTATCTTAAAGATTCGCAGACACACAGTTTATCCATTAATTCTGACTTAATCCAATTGTATTTCATTACAGTACTCTTGGTTACCAAAAAAAACACTCATTTTTCTCTCCTCCTCCCTCTCTCCCCTGCCATCTTGTACATACATGATTTTTACAGCATATTTCACATTGTAAGTCTACAGTTGTAGCTAATGCTACAGCCATCCAATCCAGAGGGGAAAAATCTAGAAAGAGAGACTTCTCTACAACTTCAGACTACCTTGGGGTAACAAAGCTATTTACTGCTTACGATGAATATGCTTTTGATGGTAGCATTAAAAGGACTGGTATAGTATTAGATATGGAGGTTGTTGGCCCTGCATGCGGCAGGAGGGTTGGAGACTGGTGATCCTTGAGGTCCCTTCCAACCCAAGCTATTCTACGATTCTGTGACTCAGTCAAGGAACTATTAGGTTTTAAGAAAAAATAATCACTAGATTTGACTGGGATTTGTACTGAGGTCACTTCAAAAGTAACACGTCCTATTTACTTCTCTGAAAGCTATAACAAATACAAAGAACAATAACAATTTTTCACCAGTCACCACTATTAGCTATACATTTTCACCAGCAATGAACAAGAGCCTGTATGTCATACACTTAAAAACCTGCACCACTGGAAGTAACCAACTTGCCACTTACTGAAACATACCACCCACCAGCTCACCATGCTCACATCCACTGTTTGATCAGTAGGTGTTGTAAGGGCATTGGTTTTACATATATATTAA
>PPHD01017173.1:0-15184 GCA_002909625.1 Bambusicola thoracicus
AAAAAAAAAAAAATCGAGGCAATTGAGTGATATGTATATACTATAGAAATCTTTCTACACAGTCGAATAACGCCATGACTGGAAGACCTGTATTAAAGAAGAAGGAAATATCATTTGTAAAAGAACATCCTCTTTTTAGAAAGAGGTCAGTTTGAAAATTTATAAATGCCCTCTCCTTCAGAAATGTACATGTGCTTACTTCAAAGCTCTCTATTCTCCAAACCCTTTCTTTTATTCTTGCATTCTAAGCCAAGTAGACTATTCTTGCACTGAGATTAAAGCACCAGATGAAGTGATTTGTATTGCAATATTGAACCCATCAGCTATTAAGTGGTCAGAGCATGCTATTTGTTCCAGTGATACAAAACTGGGATATTTCAGAAGACCCATTCCCTTCTGACTGTAAATGCTATGCTTGCAAGCTGGGGAAGAGGAGCAGGAGAAAATGTTTCTAACTGGCCAACTTCCTCTGCTGGCAGAGGTGTACCCACAGCCCTCTGTTCAGGCTCGTTCCCAAAGATATGACTGGCCTACCAAACAGCCCACATCCAGGCTAGCTTTGTTTTCTTAAATGCACTGCTTTGGTTAAACTGTTGTGTGGCTCCACAGTCAGAATTAAGAGCCTACTTTCAACTTTATCCCGCTTCACTTCCAAATGTTCTTACTTTATCTGAATAGGTAGGTGACTTCTTAGGATTTAGCACATTCAGTGTCGTCTAATTAAAGAAAGAAGTCTTCCCAGAAACTAAGAACAGTCCTGAAACAGATCAAAAGCCCGTCTGTATCAGTATCTGATCTCCAGTATTGGGCAGTCACAGTAAAATAAGTAAGCAGCTGGTACCTTCATGCAAGAACACTCTCCAAGACCCTGTGCCAAAGAACTCACTCGCAGCTAATGACCTTCTGAAGCTTGACATGATGCATTTATATGAGAAATCCTTCCATGATCCTTTCTTTTGTCAATTTTTCAGTAGGTATTGCTGAAATATTTGATGCCCCAAGGCTCATGTATCATGGCTTGTCAACAGTCACTCACTGTTCACCTTTCTCATACTGCTTATGGATTTGCAGAACCTGGTCATAATCTCCCCTCGAGTTTTCTGTTCTCCAGGCTTTATCCATTCAGAAACTTCTTATACCATAATCAGTGATAATCATCTCTTTCTTTGTGTACTTCTAACTATATCATTTTTGACATTACATCCAATAGACTCTATGCTTTTTGAATGTATAATAAATATAGCTTTTAAGTAACAGCATGAGTGGTATTTATATGTCAGGAAGAAAACTGTGCACTTTGAAAATGGACTTAAAACAGAGATACTTTGAAACAAGCAATGTTTATTTCTCTTAATTTCAATGATTTTTTAACCAGCTTCCTTATGACGTACTCTTTGGTGTAGAATTTTAAGAAAAGATTTTTTACCAGATTAAAATAAAAACAGTGGTAATTGTTCTCAGTACCTTTTTAAAGTTACATTAGCTTAAACTAGCAACTGTATAGTAAGCTCATGGTTTCTCTGTTTGACTCACACTTACCTATGTTTCTGAAGTCATTCTGGCCTGTGAGAGTTCCATTCAACATGTCAGAGAAGCACTAAATGAAAGTCTACCTTGAATATGTTCTTGTGAGACTTGACAAAAAATAGTCTAAACAATTATTTTTATGTTTCAAAGGGATAGTTACTTTTCTTTCTAAGTTATTTATAAATAACTACAGTTAAATTCTAATCATTCATATGTCCAAGTCAAGCAAAGAACAATTTTAGATAGAGGTCTGAAACCAAACTTTTAGCCTCAGCAAAGTGTTTATCTTAAGAGTTCCACAGAGAAGGTAAATTATTTTCATTCTAAGACAGAATATGTAAATGTATAAAATTAAATTAAGCTCAAGATATAGAAGTCAGTGAGAAACAGCTACTAGCCACTATGTCATATTCCAGTAAACCCTATGAAAAATTGTTTTAATTTTTCATAACTTATGATTGGAAAACATATTTTATATACATACCTTTTGCATGCATACGTCTCTTATACTTCCTAAAATAAATTAGCTTGCAGAGTACTTTTTAATTTATGTCTGACTATAAAACCTGCCAGCTTCTGTTCCAGCACAGCCTTAGCCTTAGGACTAATGTAATTAGGCCTAATTATGTCAAAACAAGGCCCCACTGATCTTGTCGAGAAATTTTGTTATGTAAGAAATATATCCTTCCATCAGATAAAGGGAAAATGCAAATAAAGCTGTTAAATGCAGAAATCCTGTTGCAATATGGGAGCATGCTGTGAGTGGTTGACACCAGGTGCAAAGCAGGCTGCAGCACCAGGCAAATACCACCCAGTTCTACGGCTGCATTTCCAACAGCAACATCTCCAGCCCAAGAACCCAGGAAGTGGTGATTCAGAAAAAGCTGACTTATTTGCTGTTACCAGCTATCCTGAATTGTTCTTTATTCTCATTTGCTTCAGTTTAGTACCCCTTCTGCAGCACGTATTAAATTCATTTAGGTAAAGAAACACTAAGCACATACTTTTCCTACCAAACTCTGACACTACATAATATCAAAACAATTTTAGACATTTCTTATGTAAGAAATATCCTATACAAGACAGCGAGGATGATTACTACAGCCTGAAAGTCTTCTTAAGGAAGATTTCATGCACCGAAAATATGCTTTTCCAGCATCACACACACAAACACCATATTCTGATGCACAAAAGTGGCCGGTCCTTTCAATGAAAAGAAAATGACTTAATTTTGCTCAAAAAATCTTAACATCTGTGAATAACATGTTGTCTGACAGTACTTTAATATGTATTACCAAAGAAGAAATTAGTTTATTTCCACTAATTCAACCCAATGCTTTTATTGAATGTTCTTAAAATGTTATAAGAGCTACTGTGTCCCAGTGCACAATCATGCTGGCACACACATTTTCAGATGCTAATAGAAGTATTAGAATGACAGGGTACAATGCTCATTCACTAACCCATTCTTTAAAAATCTATTGCCTTCCTCTAAACAAGCTTTAAGTGCTTTTCTTTTCTTTTTTTTTTTCTTATTAACCTTACTAATCTTTCTCTTTTGAACTGACATGTTTTCACATCTATTAATGCTCTAAGGATAAATATAGGCCTCTATTCTAGGATAATTTGAAAAACTTTTTGGACTCTGTTCAGTGCTGTTACTTGAATGTAGGAATTTAGTGCAATTTGAGGTTCATTAGTGTACATCTGCATGTGCACCTACAGTGGCACATAGTTTCACAAGTGTGCATTTATATGTAGATATCTAAAATTAAACTTAATTCATGAATGGAAACATGCTGAGAAAAAAAAAATAAATTTTCCTTGATTTTATCTGAAGTTTTGCAATTTAGAAATATTAATATAACTACCTAAAGTTTCTGTCTTAATTGTCTTTAAGCATAGGACATTAAATGTAGATGCTAAGGATCCTAGTATCGTAGGTGGGAAGTAAACATCAATAAGTAGTCACTGTCATGATTTATCACAAAAGATTGACACTGGTTACAGAAGGAAAAAGTTTCATTTGTATTAGAAGGAACTATGTGGAGTTCTTAGCACTTAATAAGGACACAGAGTGGGAAACAAGAAACCTAACTAATACATTAGTAATCAAATTGGCTAGAATGCCGATCTAAAATATTTTGCAACCCTTCTCATTCGGCATCTTTTCAAGTTTCGTAATGATGTGTTATTTTGCTACCAGAAACACTGCTGTTTCCAAACAGTCCTGAGCAACAGATTAATAAACAGATTGGGAAAAGGTGTGAGCTATAATTGATTGTATTAACATACATATTGAACATTTCCATGGAAAGGCAATGGTGCTGTTTACACATTGCATCATACATGAAGATTAATTACAGTTAACCCATGAGACATACTCAGATGAGGAAAAACAGAGATGTTATCAGGTACACAAAACTCCCAGGACTCCCCTTCTTGTCTGTATTCCTCTGTATTGACAATGAGAAGCAGAACAGTTTCAGCAAGGATGAAAGTGGCATTTAAGATGATATTATGCTATTCAGTAGCACTAAGTGAATTCACCTTGCATTACTGAACAACTGTCTTGCTCCAAGTCAAAGTGATTCTGCATATATGTTCGTAGAAATTAGTGATATGTCTGCAGTTCTGCCATGCCAAAGGAGTGGAATTCAAAAAAACAGAAAGTAAAATTAATAAAATGAATGATGTGAGAATATGTTAATATGATCCCAGTCATCAGGGATTTTTCAGCATTTATACAGAAAACAAGTATAAATCTTAACCTCAAATTCAACCTACAAAGCCACTCCTTCCAACAGAATCTCCTGTATAAAACAGACACTTACTGAATCATTTAGCCTATCCTGCTTTAGTCAGAAAAATAAATAAATAAATCAGTGTCTGAACAGTTCAACCTCAACAATGCAACAAACTGCTGTGTTAGCATCACTATAAATTGCAATCTTGTTAAGCAGCCTAGGAACTAGTTGCTCAGAATGATTAAAAAACCCCACCATGTAAAAACAATGGCAGCCTTAATCTTCAAACACATATTCATCACGCTTTGCAGTTACTTGTTTGACACATCTTACAAGCCTCAAGCACTGGAGGATGATGTCTTCATTTCTTAAAACGTGCATATTAAGCAATTTCATGTGCATTTACAGAATTATACATTATTGCTTTGAATGGATATTGGAGGTTCTTTCTTTTTTTGACATAAATCTAAGAGGGTGTTTTTGAGTTACAATAAAATGTATAAAATTATTAATATGCTATTTCAATTAATAATGAAATTTTGAATTCATCAGTACTTTTTGACAGCTTCATATAAACTAATAGTTACAATGCAGTAAAGATTTTCACCACCTTAAATTGTCTTAACTTTTTCCCATTATTTCCAGTGAAAGCTTGATATATAAATAAATAAGTGATGAGAAACATAAAATAAATCATTAATTTAAAATCTGATTTTTCCCCTTGTTTGAATTGATGAAAAGTCTAAAAAGCCATTCTGCAACAGGGGTAGACTAAATATTTCAGTTTTCAAGACCTTACTGCAAGAATGCCAGCAAGAATTATCAAATTCAGATGCAGAAATCTGTGAACTCACACTAGATTTTAGCGTGACTCATTCAGAAATTTGAGTCTAATGGCAATGGTTTAAAATGTACCTTTAAATGTTTTTCACTCTTCATGAAGGACTGGATATCTTTGCTCCCACGAAATAATGGAGGTAGCAGAAGTATTTGCATGTGCAAGTGTTCAAAGCAGGCATTAAAAAATGACATACTGTAATGGGAAACAAACAAACAAAAAAATTCACATTCAACCTTATAGCTAGACAATAAAAAAAATGATCACTAACTTTAGGTGTAAAGGGAACAAGAGGATTCTCAACAAAGGAAATTTACAATAGGAATACATATCTTAAAGTAACATCTGCATGTTTGAGTGGAATTTCCTCTTATAAGACATAGAGATCACCCAAAACAAATTCTGATTGCAAGGAAAATTAATTTGTGTAAGTAGAATGGGGCAAAAAATAGGTGTAAGGAATTAACTGTCAGCTCTCATAAATCTCTTTAGTTCCACTCAGCTTGGTTAAAACATGTCAGTGTATGCCAGCCAAGGAAATTACTCACTGGTTATAAAAAGATGCAGTGAAGAGATAATGGAAGTCAATATGTCTGGGTGTTTAAGTCTTTTTGGTACAATTCAAAAATCCATCCAGTATTTTTGCATAATAAATTAGTGTATTATGTTACTATGTAGTATGCATGGCTAATTGTTTAGCTCTAAATATAAACTACCCAAGACTAGCTTCATATTGTTCTTCATTTCAGTGCAGCACTGATTTTTTTTAAATTATTATATATTTTTTTGAATTTCATAATATTAAACATCACTGTGTATTTACAGGTGACCTTATATCTTTACCTGATATTGTGCATATGTTGCAGTAATTTTAAACAGTTTATGTTTAAAATTAGAAATGACGGATAGGATTCATCTCACCTGGCACTAGGTTCCAAATAATTCAACAGATGTTAAAACAACCAAGGTGCTACTGCAAATCCTTATTCTCCAATACAATAAAACATGTACATTACTCTACAGCAGATCAAGTGATGAATTGTCTTCAGGATAAAAAGAAACTGAATACATTATAGTGATTACTGTGATGGCTTAGAAAGTTCCTCTGAGGTCTGTGGTTTTAATTATATCTGGCTTCAAGTTGTTAAATGGACCAGAACTGAGTTAGACCTTTTATAAGAAACTATTTGAATGTTTCAGTTAAAAAAGCACCTACTCACTGATACTGAATCTCTCTCTTTTTTATTTTTTAATTTTATTTTCAACAACATATTTGCCAGAAGGGTGAATTATTTGATCAGATATATGCCTCATTCATGAGAAGTAATGGCCAAAAGTAATTCTGTTGTTAAATCAGGAGTTTTGTCCATATAAACGAAAGCAAAATGATCTCAAGCAAAACTCTTATTCTGTATTGCAAAAAGAAGAATGTCCGCTGTGTCCATCTGAATCTAACATGAACATTTTACACACTCACCAAAGCCCACATCTAATTTATGCCATCTTTTGCATCACTACTGAAAGTGACTTAATGACCTTTTTTGTGTTACAGCTAAATACAAAATCTCCAGTTTCCCATGACTAGAAATCCCTTGTCTTTGAATCCAGTAAATGTAGTGTTATGCTTTTGCCAATTTTTAATATGATTTTGGTCTTACTGATGCCAGAAAAAGATGGGAAATTGAGGGATGCAGTGCGGCAGCAATGAAAATATACACATGAGATTTACAGAGGAGGTTGAGATTTGAGTCACAAACAGGGTTTGTTTTGCATCAGCTTTTGGCAGAAAAATCGATGTATTGATGTCTTCTTAAACAGATTTCTTTAGCTGCAACTTTTGTCATTCTCTGCTGTCAGTCAGAAGCAGAAGACTTCCAGCTGAATGCTTTCCCTCAGAGCACTGGTGACATAAGTCTAGCTGTATTCATACAGTAGCTGTTTACCCTAAAACAGCAACCAAGGACAGAAATCGCATCAAATACTGTGTTACATAATTTCTGCTACTGTATATGTATGAAATTAATCCATACAGATTGAAAAGCAGTAGTTGGCAGTATAGGTATGTTCCAGTTATTCAAGAGAATACAAGTTGTTATGAATTGACAGTGAGAAAGAAAAATTGTAGAAGATGTTATTAAGACATTATAAACACATAGAAGAAAATGTTAAGGGAAGAGAAAAGAAATATGATAACTCTGTAGGATAAATTTAGTTAGGATAAGAGGTAAAGGTCTTACTAAAGGAAGGCACATTCAGATTAGGTATACAGCTGTATAATAAAAGATTAAAAAAAAACCCAACACATATATGTAAGGCAATTATGCTCAATATTTGTGAAGACTTAATGGAAATTTTGAAGAAAAGACAAGAAAACCTAAACAAATTAAAAAAAAAAAGAAAGTAGTAGAGGATAGGACAGAGGCACAGATTATCAAAAATGTCTTATAGCAAATGCCCTTAATTTCCTCTGATAAAACTGTTCAATTTCTTACGAGGAAAATGCACTATATAAGAATCTATAAGGATTTCACAACCACATATGAGATGTTATGTCACAGGGGAAATTTGGGGGGCTAGAGACAATTAATACAGGAACAGGAACTTGGATGAAAGTTGCTTAAAGGAGAGATGGGTGGCATGTAGATAAGATACTTTGTATCACATGGGCACTGCAGTAGAATTTATTGAGGATTAAACTTCAACTAATTTTGTAGAATATTTTCATTATGACTTTGACTCAGAAACCCAGGAAAGATTTAATAAAACATGACAGTGCAGAGTTGGAAATCATTGTCACGATAGTGAAGGATAGGACTGTTATGAAGAAAGAATTGAATGGCCTTTAATTAAAGACAGAAATAGAAGAAAATTCAATTGTATGAAAAGTGAGAACATTAACTCATGCTCTACTATAACTTTTTGGTGGAGAGTTTGCATGTTAAAGACTCAAAAATAAGGAAGAAAAAGACTGTTCATGCTAGCAACTCACAGTATGAGCCACTAGTGTAGAGATGTATAAAAGGCATACATGGTCTGAAGAGGAAATGGGGAAAAAATGACAGTGTAACAGGTAATGGTAAGACATCATCTGGTGCAGCACAGTATTATCTGCAAACATTAGAAAGACTGATTAAAATGGGAATGTTCCCATTTTGTTCTGATGTCAGGCAACTCCATAACTATGGAGGTCATTTGAAATTTTCCAAGTACTACTTATGGTTTGTATCTTTTTTTCTGAAAAGAAAGTAGTCTAAATGTGACTGTGATAGGTTTTTGTTTTTTAGCCTTTCTGCCCCTCTAGTTTGCTCTGCACAACCATGGCCAGGTGAGAGCAAACTTAAGGAAGAATCATAGAATCATAGAATCATAGAATGGCCTGGGGTGAAAAGGACCACAATTATCATCGAGTTTCAACACCCCTGCTATATGCATGGTCACCATGCACTAGACCAGGCTGCCCAGAGCCACATCCAGCCTGGCTTTGAATGCCTCCATGGAGAGGCACAACCTCCTTGGGCAACCTGTTCCAGTGTCTCACCACCCTCTGTGTGAAAAACTTCCTCCTGATATCTAATCTAAACCTTCCCTGTCTCAGTTTAAAACCATTCCCCCTTGTCCTGTCACTGTCTACTCAAGTAAACAGCCATTGCTCCTCCATTTATATGCTCCCTTCAAACATTGGAAGGCCACAATGAGGTCTCCCCAGAGCCTTCTCTTCTCCCAGCTAAGAACAAGCCCAGCTCCCTCAATCTTTCCTCATAGAAGAGGTGCTCCAGCCCTCTGATCTTCTTAGTGGCTCTCCTCTGGATGTGTTCAAAGAGCTCTACATCTTTTTTGTGCTGGAGGCCCCAGACCTTGACACAGTATTCCATATGGGGCCTCAGAAGGGTGGAGCAGAGGATCACACGTGTTACTGCAGAGATACCACACAGTGCTGAAACATTAGCAGGGAAGGCTGACAACAATTATTAATTTCTGAATAGTTTTCACTGAGAGATTTTCTGTACAAGCTACATCAGATTCTCACTGTGCCTGCACTGCTAATATCCAGCATCTAGTATGATCTGACTCCGTAAAAATAAATGACATGGCAACAGTAGAGTTCCTTTCAGTCTTGCCTGGGGTCCACACAGTGTTTTGAAAGATCGGCCAGCTTTTATTCTCAAGTTAGACAGACAAATACAGACATCTTATCTTATGTACAGAAAATGTTGAGGCCCACATTTCGTACATTAATTAAAAATATTGTATTCTTTTTCCTTTTAAAATGATCTGATTTTCTATATAATAAATAAGTAATCTGATAAAGTTCACCAGTTAGTACTCTATCTGCTCATCTTTTAAGACTCTACTCCCTGGATAAGGAAGCTAAAACAGTCTAAAAATAAATAATTAAGCTGAGGTTGTAATTTAAAACTTAAATGTCTGGGAGAATCCAGTGAACCAGGACTTTAGCATGTAGCTATTTCTTAGACTTCTTTTCACTGAAGGATACAAAGTCCCTAGTCAATCTGATTATTAGATTAAGCTGTTAGGAGGAACTGATCTGTCTCCTGAAATCTACACTCTTTACACTTCTCGTCATCTTGGAGTAAGATTTTTTCATGGTTCCGTTTTAGAGTTTTCATTGAGAATATTCATCTTTATATATGCTTCCAAAGTGATTTTCCAGAGATGAGCCATTTCTTCAGTAAATATGTTATTTCTATAGTTGACTAAAAATAGATAAATAGATTAGATAAATAGATAAATATGCTTCAGGATACCAAAGTATGAAATGCATCTGTGTATGAAAAATAGTTTAAACTAAAACAAAGATTCAGGAAAAAAAAAATCTTTCCATTTCAGGCACATGAAAGTATGTTTCTCATTTCAGTTTGAAATCGTATTCTATATTTCAAAAGCTGAATTAAATGTAAGAAAAAGCAGGTTTTGAAAAGGGCTCAGTAGCAAAAACCTTCCTGGGCAGTCCACAGTAGAGGCATTTGATCAGGGTATTTTTCCTATTTAACCTGAAGTTCTGATCCTGAACATACATTTTTCTTCATTTTTTATGTTTGGCTACTAAAACTAAGACCCCAGGGTTAGTTTGGCTCCAGTGGCTTGGAGCCTCTTCAGCTGTGAGCAGTGAGAATCACTAAATACCTAGGAGTTATTCAGCTGGGAGGATTACAGTTATGCCAGTTTTTCCCAGAACAGCTGCTGCAAGAAACTTGCTTAATACCTGCTGCCTGTAAAAGGAATTAAACAGTAAGTGAGGGCTTGCCACAGGACCTGTGTCCAGGTTTACTGAGCAAGCCTGGAGAAGCAAGAACACAGGCATTTTACTTTCTCCAGTGATATACTTGTCCTTCAGTTGCAGTTAGCTATGGTTATCCAGGTAGGTGTTCAAGGAATTGGAAGAGGAAAGAAGAAGAAAACCTGCTCACACCACTGGTGTTTCTGTAACCTGTGTGTGAACTTTTAAATTAAGTACCTTTGTTCATAAGCTTTAGTTATCTGGCATAGAACTGCTTCATCTCTAAAGCCAAAAACCCCATGTGGTTTAAAAAAAAAGGAATCAATCCCCATAACTCCTCACAATCCTTAAATACACTAATCCAAGAAATAAATATATAAATGTGTTATAAAAACTCACATTACCAAAAATTTGTTTTTAAAGGCTCGGCTGCTGAATAGTAAGGCTTGAAGGTCTTTTTCATCACACAGTTTTGGAGAGATAAAAGAAAAATAGGCCATATATGTAGAAAGCAAATACCAAGAAGGGGTGTTTCACAAAAAGCTATGTAGTTTGGTTTTAATAAAATCCTTTGGTGTTTTTGTATTCAACTTAGAAATCACATCAGGCCAGCTCGAGAAGACCACTTTCCTGATAGAAATAAAGGATAGATTAAATTCATTGCATAACCTTAGTATCTTCTTTGAGAGGAAGTAAAATCACAGTTTTGACTCGAAGTATAGTTATAAAGAGCTATATTTTTGTGAGATGGAAACAAAAACCGAATTCCACCTGGCTGTGTCAGGAAGAAGTGTGTGGTCCAGTGGTGGCATAGGTTCAACTCTTTTGAATACTTGTTCAGTGTAATCTAATCTCTGAGTCCTGTCTTTCAGTTTACAGGAAGATCTAATACCAATTCCCTGAGAACTACTGAGAAAGTAAATACATATGAAGACTATGAGATAAGAAGGATGTAATATAATTACTGTAGATTCCCAGCTGTTACTTCTAATAAAGTGCAACGTACTTCATAGATTATGTGCTTTTCAAACATCAGTCTTACAGCCCTCAGCTTTAGTTTATTATCGTAGAATCATAGAACCATAGAATTGCCAAGGTTGAAAAAGGCCTCCAGGATCATCCAGTCCAACTATCCACCTACTGCCAATAGTTCTTACTAAACCCTGTCCCTCAACACAGCATCTAAACATTTCTTGTCCAGGGTCAGTGACTCCACCACCTTTTTGGGCAGCCCATTCCAGAGCCTGACTACTCTTTCAGAAAAGTAGTATTTCCTAATGTTCAGCCTGAATCTCCCCTGGTGCAACTTGAGGCATTCCCTCTATTCCTTTCACTAGTTACATGAGAGAAGAGGCAGACCCCCAGCTCCCTACAGCCTCCCTTCAGGCAGTTATGGAGAGTGATAAGGTCTCCCCTGAGCCTCCTCTTCTCCAGACTAAACAATACCAGTTCCTCCAGACTCCTCACCAGCTTAGTTGCCCTTCTCTGGATGCGCTCCAGGGCTTTTATGTCTTGCAGTGAGTGGCCCAAAACTGAACACAATACTCTAGGTGTGGCTTTTCCAGTACTGAGTACAGAGGTTATATTTTGTTTGTTTCTTCTCTCATAAGAAACACAATAAAATGTAAGGTTTAGAGCAAATAATGTGATTCCCTTACTTTGACCCATCACTGTATCTCAAGGCTTTCCACTGCTTCCCTCCACCAGAGTACCATATATAACCATGTATGAGAGACTACAGTGATAGAACTTACCTGTAGAAGCACTCAGGTCTAATGAAAAGATTTTAAAGGATTTCTTAGGCTCTTCTTTGCTTAACTGTTACAGTCCTCTCTTTCGAGTAAGTCTTCTATGGAACAACTCTTTGGCTGTTGTATGGAAAACATCTAATATCATGTTAGAGCACCTTGGGAAAGGAACCTCCCAAGATATTGATGAATCAGAGAAGCAAAATACCACACTGCTGTAACTCTCATATGCCAAGTTGATGACTCTGCTGTTCGTCTATCTTACTCGCTTATACTGGGAAACTCATCAAAATACTGCACAGAAACACCCCACACTTTGTGAAAGTGTATTTTTTTCTTCTATTTTGTAAGGTCTCATTGGCCTTAACACCTGTTAAGGTAAACAGTTAAGGCAGGTAAACAGTAAACTTTTGAGGTTGAGTGGCTTCTTACTTTTCTCTGTGATGCCATCTTACTATGATATCTCAAGTCTTACAATAGTTGAAGGATTTCTGAAAATTGAACCTCCAACCTTTGTGTTCATGTGAAATCCATTTCCATTAAAAGCAGAGAAAATATCAGCTTTCAAGACTCCATAGTGTTGGAGAAAAACCTGGAAATGCAACCCATAGCAAATAGAACATATCTGAAGACCGTGCCTGGAAAATGTAGTATATTTTGAGTCTCTCACCTAGGTCAATGCCTGCATTTTCAAGTGTATCACAATGATTAATTATGCCTGTAAGATTCCCATTAATATTATTCATTTGATGTTCCTTTTGGAATTCCTGAGGGGGTAACTTCTTATCACTGCAATTTTTTTCCTGTTCATTTTAATAATTTCTTCCTTGTTGACTGAGCAAATCAAGGTGAAACGAAGGCTGTTTAAATAAAGCTTTATACAAATGATGTTAAAATACCTGTCTAATGAAATTCAAATATTCAGAGTGAAAAAAACTAGAGGTATAGGAAGATTTAGAGAAGTCGGGAAGAAATTGGCAGGGAAGCTCATTTTCATGATGCATACAGGTATCTGACAATTTTTCTTTGTGTATTCTGAAGAGGTCTTTCAACCAGTTCCTTAAATTCCAGTACAGCTCAAAAAACTGTACTTTTTGTTTAATCTTCATTGCTACTTGAAGGATATGTCTTCAACGAACAACAGTCAGAATTACTAACATGTAAGGTGTGACTTCAGAGCAGAACAACTTTGAGATGGCTGATAATCAACTTGAGATCTGCTAACGTGTTTCTGTTGACACAGAGAATGAAAAGTCGCTGCAGAAAAGTACTGTAGTAGTCAGACCTTTCCTAGGAATAGAGCAACCAGATTATTTGGCAACTGAATTTTCATGTTGATTATTTAAAGCCTGGTAATGATGTCTGCATTTAAAGTAAAGTGTAGCTCATGACTTTTTCACCTCAAGGATGAGCAGAACTAAACAGAGAAAACTAAGCCAAGGTCAGTCTTGGAATGAGCATCTTTTTCTAAAACACATGGTTTCCAGACGCAACATTGCCTTCTCTATCTTCATTTAGCACTTCTGACTGAATTGTTTGCTAAATCAATCCTTCTCCCTCATGATTCATTAGCACTGCTGTGAAATATAGTCTATAATTCAACTTGTAGATAGTCCAAAATTTTTTGTAAGACTAATGCACTTTATACACACACAAAAGTTCAGTGTTTTCTGAAATATGGAGTTGCATTTCTTTAATGGCAGTATGATATTTGAACTATGTGATTATGTTATCCAAAAATATTTTAATTGTGAAAACTGAATTATGGAAATAATTCAAAAGAACAAAATCTACATCTGTATATGACAAATACAGAGAGATGGAAGCTTATATGTCTAGTATATCTGTTATAAATAATGTGGTATGTTCTTAAATTCTAAAGCCTGGCCTTGTCTAAATCTAGGCTATGCTCTCAACTGCGTTTGAATGATTAACTTTTTAAATGTAAAATTTTCTATTGATTTTCTCATGTTTGCTGAATGATGGCATTTCAGAGTAGGTATTTGATCCATCCATGTCAGTTTAGTTTTCAAGCCATTTTTGTTGTTATATAGCACTCCACAGTGAAAGACGTGTAACAGCTCCCTTGCCATTCAGACTTTCAAACCTGGAAAGTAGTTTGGATTTTAAATATTTATTTTCTTTAATAGGATTTTACCATATTTAAAACTCATCTGCTGAGAAACAAGAGAAGAGTTGGCTTTTAAATCAAGTACACTGTGGCAACTGAACAAGAATATGTGTGAAAGAGGGAGAAAAGAGAATAAGGGTTAAACATCACTTTGGGCATTTGGATTTAAAGCTCTTTAAGAGAGTAAGTTTGTTTTAAAAAGCTAGGATTTTCAGTCAAAGAAGGTCCTTTTTCAGCTACACAGATTTATATATTTTTCAGGCTGTTTTGTAATAATAAATGTCTTTTTATTTAGCATGACAAGAAACAAATAAAAACTGTTTGATGTGCTCAGCAAGAACTTAATCCAGATGGAGTCAATGAGGTACAAATACAATAGTATCTTTTTACCATGAAATATATTATGTTTTATAGAGTCTTACTTTTCAGAAATGATTAAAGTAATGCGTTACAACTGGTATGTAGGATAGAAGACAGGATTTCTTTCTTTCTTTCTTTTTTTTCTCAGATGTTAAAAATTCTCTGGGCAATGCAATTTCCATTTGGTGGGGTCAGATGTTAAAGCTACCTGGAGATATTTGGTGCCATCTCTTAGACATCTGTGTTGGCATTGGATTTTCCATGACAGAGCTCAGCACTCTTTCAAATTAGAACACCATTAATACTACACAAGCTGGATTAAACCTACTTCTTTTGTGATTTTGACTTTACGATTAGCAGCTCTCTCTGCCCTAAGACAACTCTAAAGACAGTAAAGAAGCTGCTGGGCTTATTTTATACTCTCAAATTTGTAAGGAACCCAAGAACTGGTAAGATTTTGTCTCTCCAAAAAACAAAAACAAACAAACAAACAAAAAACAACTACAGAACACCAAAATATGCCAAAGATTGACAACACATACATAAAAACAAGTGCATAACTTGTCTCTCTGGTCTTCAGAGTATATGTGTATA
>PPHD01017174.1:0-15184 GCA_002909625.1 Bambusicola thoracicus
GCAGGATTTGGAAATGGTGTTTCTAAGCATGAGTTAAATGTGGCTGAAGATATTTTAGTCCTACACATTCCAAGACCTCCATCCTGACATGCTAGAAAGACAAATCCGCAATGTTTTCTCCTCTGCTCCGTGGGTGTCTCAGGATTTCTACTTACAGATGATCACAGATATTCCTGTTCCTGGGCTGTCATCTCTTTGCCGACCCCAGCCTGCCCTGTTTGCTCAGAGAGGTACTGGTGTTTGACAACTGGCAGAAAATTCCTGTCCACCCTGATTTCCTTTGGCAGCTGTCATTTAATTAGATCCTCATTACAGCATCTTTGTCCAGACAGCACCTTAGCTCCATGCCCATCGGGTTGCTCCCAGCTCACAGGTAATGGGTTTTTAACCTCTGAGTAAATACTTTTCTATACATCCAGAAGAAAATCTATGAGGGAAATGACTTTAGGAGCAGAATTGAAGGACACAGAATGGGAATGGGAAAGCGTTAAACAGATTCTGCTGCCAGACTCTCCAAAAAGGGAATTTTTGCCCTGAGAACATCACACAGCTCACAGCAAACCCTTCAGAGCTGTGCCCTGTGTAAGATTCATGGACACAGCCAGATTGCATGGGCTGGAATGGGATGCCTGGAACTATTCAAGAGTGGATTAGAATGTGATGGGAACTGAGGTGCACCTAGCAGGCCAGGCAGCAGGTTCTGTTTGCCAGGCTGTTGGTGCCCCATTTCACTGGATGCATTATCCAAGGCCCTACAGCTTTTCCTGATTGCTTTTCCTTTCTTTATTGGCAGTGAGTGTTGATGGTGTTGTGTCAGTTGCCCTTGGAGAAGATCAGCTGCTTAATCTACTCATTAAATTTCAACCCAACTTTCAGTTGGTCACTGGGGATCCCCATATCTTTGCAAGCCCATGCCCCATTCTGGCAGCACTCTGTGTCCCCCCATCCCCTCCACTGAGGCAGGGCACAAAGGAAGCAAAGCCAGCCTCACTCAGATGGGATTTCTTTTTTTCATTTCAACCAGAGCTTGACCTGAGATTCATCACAAAAAGCTGTAGGGTATTATTTTATTTTTTGAAAAAATAGGCTTGCTTTCTCGTGAAGATCCCTCAGTACCTCCCAAACAGGTCAGCAGTCACCATCACCTTCACCTTCCAGGTGACACAGCTCAAGTTCTCCAGAGCAGCACAGATTTGGTGATTACCACTAATTGTTTTGTCATGATGATCAGATATGCTTTGCCTTTCCAACAAACCTGCTAACACAATCTGCCTGGCTTTTTGCCTTTTCTTCACACAGAAATGTTAGAATTGTAGAATTGTTTGTGTTGGAAGGGGCCTTAAAGGCCATCAGATCCCACTGCCTGCAGTTCACAGGGACACCCACAGTCCCATCAGTGCTCAGAGCCCCATCCCTGACCTTGAATGCCTGCAGGGATGAGGCATCACCACCTCTCAGGGCAACCTGTGCAGTGCCTCACCACCTTTGTACGCAATTGCTCTTTCTAATTCTTAAAACTTCCATAAAATAATAGATTACTTAATGAAAGATCACTGTAAGCAGCAGAGAATTGGAGAAACTCAGTGGGCTAAATGACTGATGGCAGTGTTTGTCCTTAAAGCAGAGCTCATTGTGTGAGGCACAGGACTGCTGCAGTGGTGATGTTCAATGCCACATTGCTGAAGTGTGTGTGAAAATGTGTGTGTGTATAAACACTTGCGGGTGTTGTTTTAAAATCAGCACAGCATGCAAATATATATTTCTGCTGAAATTATGTTCAAACAGTCAAAGTAGAAACAGATGTATTGAAAATATAAATACAGGGCTTGATAAATATTTTATCATCAAATATTTCAGAAATGTCATCTTTAAAAACATGAAAATTCAGCCTCGGGAAGACCAAAATATTTAATCACTCTCAAGAAGTTCTTAAAAGGGAATCTCTTTTTATCAAATTCCTTCTAAATAAAAGAATGAATTTCCAGGTGCTGTGAGCTATATTTATTTTAATCAAAATCAGTCAGTTAAAGGAGATAGAATAATCAGTGAGGTCATTATTAAGTGAGATAACAACTTCTGAATGAATACTCTCATTAATCTAATTATAAAATGGAATGGTATCCTACTAATCAGGCTGTTAATTGAATCACAGAACATGTAAGGCTGTAATCACAGTTATTCGAACCACGCTAGGCTCAAAGCACAAAGGAGACCCAGAACCTCTGGCAGAGACCACATTTGCTCTGCAGAGTGGTTTCTGGCTGACAGGGGGGTTTGGAGAAGGCATGATTTCTTAGAGGAAGCTGTTCAGATGGCCACTTGGACACATGGCCATCAGGAGCGTCTTGGAGGCTGCTTGGTGCTGGAGCACACTTGTCTTGGTCAGTGCTGGCCAGGCACCCTTGGCTTGTAAGGGTGCAAGCAGACTGTGTTTCAGATCTACACTCTCTGCTCAGCTCTACAGAGAGGTGTCCCTCCTCTTCCAAGCATCTCTCTTTTCTCTTTGTAGGGTGGGAGCAGAAGATGCTGCCAGTGCGTCTCACCTAAGTCACCAGTAAGTCAACAGGGGTGGTTCTGTGATGGAGTGACAGCTGTGAACAAAGGAAGGGCAGCAGATGTTGTCTGCTTGGACCTGTGTAAGGCCTTTGACACAGTCCTGTACCACATCCTTACCTTTAAATTGGAGAGAGATGGATTTGAAGGCTGGAGAGGTCAGTGGATGGCCCATCCATGGAGGCAATCAAGACTGGGTTGGATGGGACCTGGGCAGCCCGACCTGGTGGTTGGCAGCCCTGCCCGTGACTGGGAGGTTTGTAGATATATAATCTTTAAGATCCCCTCCAACCAAAGCCATTCTGTGATTTTCTGAGATCGCTTTGTCCAGGATGGAAAGCTAAAAATTCTGCATCTCTAATTGGTACCAGGTGAGTGAGGAATGCTTGCTTGTTTTAGAATATATACCAACAAATATATGCACTGGAGCTTGATGAAAAGCCAAAATGACATACCCCTGAGTGAGCTTTCCAAACACTATAACGGGTTTTTAAACATTTGAGAAGAAAGATAACATTGTACAAATTGTATAGAAAATAGGTACTGCACCAGCCAGGAGCGCATTTCAATGGGAGAGGTGTATTTCTTGCCTAGGTATCACCCTGTATCTTCCTACATTTATTCGCTCAAAAATTCTTTTCCAAGTCTGATCTCACAACCTATTTCTTTGAGGAAAAAGAGAGAGAGAGAGAAAGAGAAAAGGATTTTTCTTCTACTTATTAACGCCTGCTAAGAATTTTCACAGCTATTAGTAAAAACAGAGGATTTTATTTCACTTCAGCAGATAAAGCAGCCAACTGATGTCCCACCAGACATGTTTTGAAATTTCCAGTAAAAATACATTGTCACAAATAATATGGAAAGTGCAGTTCATTACAGCACTCAGGCCGTGTTTTCTGTCCTGTATGTCCCACAGCCTGGGACACTCAGCTTTTGAAATACAAAATAAATTTCGATTTAAATAAAGGAAGAATGGTCACTTGGAACTTATCCCATAATAAATCTTCCTTCCTGAAAGATTTTTGTCATCTCCCCTGGATCATGACGTGAAGATGCTATAAGAGATGGAGTAAGTATGAAAGAAGGACAGGTGTAGGCTGAGGGATCAGGTGGGAGCTGCACAGAGGTAGGGCTTATTTTCTAGTGCTGAGTGCTGAGGCAGGAACAGAAATGAATATTTTCTATTTTTTTAGATGAAAACTAAGAATGTCTTGAGCAGCTTAAAACAAGTGCTTGTTTTTGAGACTGGCTGGGACCAGGCAGAGGATGCATGTTAGCACATGGAAGATGCAACATGATGGATTGTAAGATGTGGTTGCACACATAAATCTCCCCCTATCTCAGACCAGCATACTGCTTCATAAATCTTTCTTCTAATTAAAAGTGACCAGAATTGCTATGCAGAATATGATCTGGCCTTGCACTGATAGCCTACAGTGAGGACACCTTCAGCCAGTTTTTTTCACTTTGAAACCCATTCACCATTTCACAGCGTGATCTCTGAAGCCAGGCTGGTCTGATGTTCCCACCACCAGCAGCTGCCTGCTCGATGCCTTCTGTGACTCAGAGGAAGAGTTCAGTGAGTGAGAGCAAAAGCCTCCTCTGTGAGAGATGGGAACTGTTATTTAAATAGTCCGCATGGCCAGTGAGGAATGACTGAGGTGGGCTGCTGAAGAATCTGCAGGAGACTGTTGCACTACCGTGAGTCTCAGGGTACTATTCAAATTTGGAGTTGAAACTTCCATCATTCGGGAAAGTTTTCAACCCTTCACAGTAGCTCTGCTTTCCACAACTCCGTACATCATGCCATACTGGACACCATCTTGATCATGAGTTCAGTGGAGGGCAAATTTGTTGAGCACTGTAGGGAATTTTCATTTGGAAAGTCATATGCCTGACTTGAGAAAGAAAGCAGTCAGTGTCCCCCTCTTGAGATACTTCATTGATGCACATCAGAGTGACTGACACACGGGCATTTCTGGAGAAATTAAAGCTACAGTTCAAGAACATTGGGAGCAGTTTGAGAGCACTGAAATTTGGGATATCAAACACATACGTGGGGGCATTAGCCAAGATGTAATCCTGCTTGCCCAAATCAGCCTAATACACAGAAAAAATTATAAGTGCAGGTTTCTCCTGCCAAACTATGCCCCAGGCCATGGTGAAAGCTTGAATGTTTCCAGGGAAAGTATCCAGAGGCAATGGTCCAGAATCAAAACTGATTTCATTTGGCTTGTTGAGGGGAACGAACTTCCAGACTATGGTGGTTTCTTACTTATGGTAGTTGGAGGTGGTTTCAGTCTTATCTCCAACATCTACCACCATCATTTCTGTGCTTTGGGAATTGGAACCTGTTGTGGATTAATACATAGTAAAACATCTGAGGGTGGAAATGTCATCTCCTTTAACAAGTTGCAAGATTAAACTCAAAGCAACCTTATTTCAATTCCCATCAAGATGCCATACAAACAGACCCTCCCAAGCGATAGTGAGGCTGAACAGATCTTACAGAAGCCAAAAATGTCTCAAAAGCGATTTCAGAGGCTTGGTGGGCTTCTCGCTCAGGTTGGGTTTTGTCTGGCTGTTAGAGCCAGCCAAGTTCATCTTCTCATATGCTGATATCAGAATCCTGAACTACATAAGGACTGACACCAACAGGATGACTTTTAGTGTATTTGTCATCACTTCCCTTAGGTCCCACTGCCTTGTAGCACTCATTTTTGAGGGAAACTATGGAGTTGGAATAAAGTAGATGCCTTCACCAGCTGCCACAGTCTCTGCAACTTAATTACCTCAGACCCACTGCAGAGCCTGTTCCTACTCTTTACAAACCCATTACATCTCTCTCCTGCCCCACACTCCCACCTATGGACTCCAAACCCCCCAGTGTTCCAGGCCTTCCCTTCAGCCCTTGTCTCCAGCACAACTCTCTCACCCCAGTCCCATGGAGATCTTCCCTGCCTGTCCTGCCCATCGGACAACCCTCATGGCATCACCTGGGGTATGCATCATCCCTGTCATGCCCCTTGACCCCCACCCCACAGCAGCAAAGCTCAGGCTCCTGCTCTGTAGACGTGAAGGCAGTGATCAGCTGCACCAACGGCCGAGGGCAAGTGAGGCCCTCAGAGCAGGCAAAGCCACTTTGAGCGCTCTCAAAGTGCTGAGTACACGCTGGGGCACTGCTACCACTCATAAAGTTTTGCAGAAGGCACTGACAAAGCACTCAGGACCAAATTCGGGCGTGCTTGCTGCCTTCAGCTTAGCTGACTTGCTGGTGTGCGTGTGTATCTGCAAGATAAAGGGCGAAGCACTGGAGATAAAGAAGAAAATCCACCATTATTAAACATTCCCTTCCACCATTTACCAAATCACATAATACTGATACTCTCACTATTTCGCCTCAGGAAAGGCATGGTGGGTTAAAATTAACAACGATTCTATATTCATTGCAAGCTCCTAATTAACCAGGCTGGGCCGTACTGCTCCAGCCAGATAATTCCCCAATATTTAGCCATTAGTTCTTTCCAATTTGGCCTGCTGCTGCTTCTGGCAAGTTTCGTCTCATAAACAATTACGCTGAATGCCAGATGTCCCAATAGACTGCTCTACTTTCACTCGCGGCTGTCTCATCAGGCCAGCTTTGCTGGAGCTGGGGAGACAGTTTGACATTTGACATCCATGTGTGTATAAAGCGAAGGGTCAGCGAGAATCCCAGCGAGGACTTTTAATTACAGCTGAACACACACACCCGTATCACAGCTATTTTCTGCGCCCACATTTCATGCTCCGAGGAGGACCTGAGCTCCTGCCATCCCCTTCTTCCTCTTGAGTTTGATTTGCATGGGAGAAGGGTTTGGAGATGGTGACCTGGATATGGGGACGGGCAAAGGGTGTATCAGTGTAAAGCACACTGACAAAGCACATATTTTACTCTGCAGGGAGGAGCGGTTGAACCAAAGTACTATTTATTATTTACTTCAAAGCAAACTTCACAGAAGACGTGTCTATTACATGAAGAAACTTTTAGAGCTGAAAAGGCTTCATTTACCTTAATGCAGAGGAACACAGTTCCCAGCTGAAATTTCCTGAAAGAGTCCCACGAGATTCAGAAAGAAGCAAAGAATGTGCATTTTAATATAATATTCTTTCAGATTCTCACATGAAACACTGCATGTTTTTATGCTCAGTGCGGCAGCTTACTTTTATTTTAAAATAAACAAGCTCAGGTTTAATGGAAGGGCACTTGTTGACAGACAGATTAATTTCTCGCTGAAGAAACACAGAAAAAGCACAGGTAAATTCCTGAGACGAGTGTATTTTAAGATAAAAGGCTGATGGCGTTTCATATTCCTGAGCTGCTGGTTTAAGCAGACATGAATTGATCCAGCTGGAGCAGTTGAAGCTGGTTCTAGGGCAAATAGTGCAGTGGTACCCATGGGTACGGGCTGTGGAGATGTGGTGGCATACAGGAATGAGATAGAATTTTGCTGTCATTTATATCAAGTTGAGAAATAGGAGCTTTCCTGCTCTCTCAGCATTGCTAAGATACTCCACAGATGTCCACCCCTGTCCTAATCAGGCAGAAGCTGGTAACACCTGCTCCTAATGATGGGCGTTGCCTAGTTTAGGTCATGATCTAAGAAAAAGTGAGCCCCTGAGGTCCTCCCAAGAGCCTGTCCTCTCTCTGCCCCTACAGTCAGGTTCTGCTTGGAAAGCACCAAAAGGAAATGCCATTTCTTCCCCCTGCTGGAGCTGTTCTGGTTGGAGCAGAGGTTGGTCCCCTTCCATTGGAGCCAGAATCATAACACACTGCATTCTGCAGGCTGTCCTACCCCAGGTGTGGCAGGCGATGCAACTTCCCTAGCATTCTCCTACCAATAGGGAACGATGCTGCATTATATTTGACCGTTGGCAGTTACTGACAGATAGCTTTATGTGGGATTATTTTAGTTCTGACAAAAGGAGGGCTCTATTTATTAGTCTGCAGTTGAGGCTCTTGATTTCAAAGGGCAGATAAGCCAAGTGGGCTCAGATGACAGTCCTGAGCAGCTCAGAGACAGAAGTGAGAAAGCAGTGGAAAGATATTGAAATCCAATATGCAACAGAGTCTGGAGTGGGCTCCCAAAGCAAGTGGAAAAATCCTGGGAATTTGGGCTCCAGGTTTAACACAGCGAATAACCTCATCCAAAAGTCTGTTAGGATGGAGCAGATGGGCTGCAAGGACAAGAAGAGACAACTGAGCAGCAAATAAACCTATATCTTGAATCTCAGAAAGTGTAGAAAAAAAGTGAGAATTGGTAAAAGTCAAGCTGAGTTAAAGCTGAATGGAAGTGAATTGTAAAAGACTTGCTCGTGTTATGAATAAAAAGAGAAAAAGAAAGGAGGGTATTTGCTGATCAGTGACAATGAAGATTAAAGATTTTTTGGATATGGTCCCAAAATTACACATATATTTTGTGTCAGATTTCACTAATGAAGAAAATGCTGAACACAGAAGCAACAGCAGGATGCTGCTTTGAGTGAGGGCTTGAAAATGGAGCTGGTCACCTCAATGGAGGAGCAACTTCTGAACAACTCAGAGCGTGGGAGGGAGCCGAGGGCCATGCAGTCTGTCTTGAACTACTGAAAATAGCCAGAACATCAAATCCAGATCCAACCATAAATCTACCAAGTTTAGGGTGGCACTGGAGGAATGAAGAGTAAGTGCAGGTGTTCCCAGGGCAGAGGAAAAGAGCAGTCTGGCACCTATCAGTTTGATCCCTGCAGTGTCTGAGCTGTTACAGACGATTTGGTCAGAGAGAAATTGTGTGGGATAAATGAACAGAGGCTGGAACCTAACATGGATTTATTAAGCCAGATGATGTAAGACTAACTGGGTAACTTTGAATAGAAAGATGGTTTTCTCAGTAAAAATAATATGGTGCTTCTAATTAGTAACACTGGAGGAGGTCTTTCAGTTCTGTGTAATATAGGAAAAGATTATTTAAATTACAGTAAGGGACAGTGGGAACAGATGGATGTCAGGCAGGGAAAACACTCTTTTGTGGTTCTGCCAGAATGTCTCCATTTTCTTCACATCTCTGCTTGTTCCATATCTTCACCTCTGACTTTTCAGAACTTTGCTCACCCTAGAATATTTCCATATCCTTTCCTGCATCCCCCCCAGACATCTTCCATATCAAGTCCATTGTGGTGTGTTCACCACGGTCACTAAGTTTTGTGCATCTCTTTGCGTGATGCCCATGCATGTCTAGCACACCAAATGCAATATTCATGAACAGTATTTCAAGAAAATGTTGGTCACATATTCTACTGTCTCCATGTGAAAAACTACAGAAGCATCTGCACTGAAAAATCACTTGGATGGAAAAAAACATCCACCAACCTTGTCAAGTTCATCCAATGGCTATCAGCGTTGCAAATGTTTGTCTTCTAAATATCTCCTAGATAGCTCAGCTTGCTGCAGCACAGTTATACAGCCTTCTCCCTTAGAGTACTGTATATATCTGTATATATTAAGATGGGCAGAATCTACCTGGTATTCACTGACCATTGCTTCATTTAATGGCAAGGGAGTCTGAAAGACATCTCAGCGCCCAGGGGCACGGCACCATGGACAGTACCTGCAGCGAGGCCCACCTACAGGACCTCTCCATGCCCTCGTTTTGCCTCTGTTAGCATTATCTTCTTACTATAAGAGGGAGAAATAATTAATTAACCAATTAATTAAACTTTCTTTGCTTTTTATTCCAGTTCAACTTGTAATTTAAAACTAGCACGACAGCTAAGATAACAGTAATTAGGAAGGCAGTCAGGTATACACTGGGATTTCAAGATGAAATTTGCGACCTAGAAGAAAAATTGAACCAGAGGCCCTTGTCTACCTTATCATTTTCTTCTTCTTCCCAGGGCTGGGGCAGCATTATAGCACCTGTGTTTCTACAGGAGGATAAGAGAAAGGGGATCTGCCTTTCTGCAGACTGAAGAGAGCACACTGGATAGGTTCACAGTAAAGGTGATGCCCAGAGATGTGTTGCAAATGCATTGTAAAGAATTTTAATGTCTCTGAAACAGAAAAAAAAAAAAAAAAACAACAACAAAAAAAAAACAACGAAGATTTCTTCTTCTCTCCTCAAATTATTAGGAAATAATTCCAAGCTAGGTGAAAGTTCCTGCTGGTGATAATGATCCTACGTCTGTCACAGCTCCGATATACTCGGAGCCCGTCTGTGCACTGATCAATGTCAAAATAACCATTTCTGTGCTTTTTGCATGCTTGAAAACTTTTCAGAATGGTGCTATCATCAGTAATTATTTTTCCCCTTATATTTATGCAACATATTATTGTGACTTTAAAATTTAAATGAAGATGGAGTTTGGGACATAGGACATTATATAATGTGTTTGCTCATCTGCATATTAGAATTCAGAAAGCAACAAACGATCATTTATTTTTATTATAAGGGGAGCTGGCAGAGCTGCTTTACGCTTCAGGTTGCCTGACAACTCTGCTTTAAAACATCGTTCTGCATTTCTTAAAGCCTTGCCAGATCCCGAGCATTTTGTCAGAAACTTTCCAAGCTGAGTTCCTGCCTCAGATTGATGCTTTCAATACATATATTCTTTGGAAACTGAAACTCAAATAGGTTGATTGTCTCTTTGGACACAATTAAGGGAAATATATTGCTGTGCTAACGTCTAAAAGCTCTTGAAGTTTTTCGTGTGTGTGTGTTGAATGGCTCTGATAGCTTCATGGTTGGGAAGTGTGACAGTCTGGCTAGATGCGTGTTTTATTGCTCCTATGGGCAACAACCAGATGTGTATGTATTGTGTTCTGCAGGACAGAATAATCTTTGGGGCATGGAAACCTGCAGAGAACATCTGCTGGATCTTCATGTCTCTATGACAAAGGTGAAATCTTCATCTGTGGTGCAGAGCTGCTTGGAGAGCAGAGGGCTTTGAGCTGAGCACAACCTTGCCCAACTACACTGTCCTCCGTAGAGGAGGAAGATGGGGACAATGCATGCAGAAATTTTGTGGAAGGACTCACATCTGTTTTCTGCTCCCATGAGCAGGGCAGGAGCTGCCAGCAGGGAAGAAGGGGCTCTGTGCTGTGCCCACGGGATGACTTCAATGGGTTCCTGGGCGTTTCCCATGACTGCGTACCTTTCTATTAAAAAATGACTAATTAGAATTTTCTTTCTGCATTTGGCTTTGGAAAAAAAATTAAAAATGCATAAGCCCCTCTGTACTGCATATGTATATTTTATTGCTGTATAATTGGGATCTTCATTAGTTCCCTGGGTGGCGAAGTGACAGGCTTTTCATGTGATACAGACACTAATGCATTGCGATACAGTTCTCTTTTATTTTTTTTTCCGAGATGCTCATTGCTAAACACATGCAATACTCCCTAATAAGGATTTATGCATAAAGCCTGTTTTTTGGGCAATGCTCTCCACTGTAGCACCATTGAAAGAATCTGACTGCAGCAGGAGCGGGGGCGGGAGGGCCACTTGGAGATGGAGGAAGTATTAATCATGTTAATCCCAAACCCCAGGGTATAATTGCCGCTGCTCTCAAAACAAAATGTTACTTTTATCTACATTACTAAAGTGGGAAAAGTGCAATCCAGTTTAATTTAGCACTGGTTGAGAGGGAAGGGAGCAGCAGGGCTCTGGGCACCAGCACTGTCCCATCTCTTTGAGGACCTGAGGTCTTCCAAAGCCAGAAGCGGCTCACCTGGAGCCATCAGGGATGGGAGGGAGACCAAAGGGCTGATGAAAACTTTAGGTGGACGGCGGCCAACCCCATGAGGGAGAGGAGATTCCCAATCATCTTCTTCATCTCTCTTTCTGCCAGAATTCAAGATCCTCCCTCCCTCAGGAGCCCGAGGAAGTTTTTCTTTCACTACTCAAGACCTTCACTACTCAATTTCAAGTTTAACATACTGATTTGTATTTCAAATCAAAACGAAGATGCTTTTGTCTTGCTTCAGAATGATAATTACAACTGAAATTTCTCATTCTAAAAATACCATGTTTAATAAAATCAAAACATCTCCTTTTTGGAAAATGGATTCCTTTTGTACTAGCATGTGGCCCATGAGGAGGTCAATCAATTATTCTATTTCAGTTGCCCCTCGGTCCTGGTAGCTGATGTTTGTCAAGATGCCATGCACCAAAGGAGCCAAGAGCCTGCATGCCAGCTTCCTTTACAGGTCCCTTCCTCTCAAAGAGATTAGAATAGACCTGAAGAAGGTTTGGAGAAGACAGTGGCTGTGATCAAAGGTGTGGGAAAGCCCATTGCAAGGACCAAAAAAGTACAGCAGGACTCTTTGACCTAGGAGAACTAAGAGAGTTGTGGCAGTTGCCTACAGAATTGTGAGCAGCCCTGGAGAAGTCAAGTAGGTTAACTGATCCCAGTGTATGGGAAAATCTAGTAGGAAACATTTTCAAAACAAAGAAAAGGAGGTGTGCCTTCACCAACTGTATGGGAACTGCTGAATCACAGCCTGAACCTCTGATTGCCCACCTGAGGCGAGCGCTGAGTCAGCTGCAGGGGCACAGGTGAATGCAGTTTCACCTGAGTGACCGGAAGGGGTGGAGCCTGGCTGCACCCCACAGAGACCCCATTTAAGGGCTGACTCCCCAGGAAGAAGGATGTCTATCTGGAGATCCTTCCTCTTGGAGCCCTTCTGTGAGCCTAGGACACAGGTAAGCTCTTTATTTCATTACTCTTTTGTAACACGATAATCTCTCTGGTCCTGTATCTGTATGCCTTTTTGCTATACATTAACTGCATCAGATGCTGCAAGCAATGGGCAGCTGACCTGTAGCCTGCCCTCTCAAAGAATCTTGTGGATGGTTGGAGCTTACAGGTGCTCAGAATCATAGAATGGTGTGAGTTGGAAGGAACCCTTACAGGCCATCTGGTTCAACTTCTTGCAATGCACAGGGATACCCACATCTCCATCAGTGCTCAGAGCCCCTTCCAGCCTGACCTTGCGTGTCCGCAGGGATGGGGCACCACCTCTCAGGGCAATCTGTGCCGCTGCCTTGCCAAATGAATGAAGGGATTCCTCCTCTGGACAGCGCAGAAGCCACACATGGCTCAAGCAGTTGATAAGATGAGAATATCTATAAGCCTTCCCTATCCAGTTCTCTGGTTCACTGGGTTCTGTTTTCTCTCTGTCCTTCTGGTTCTGTCCCAGCGTTTTTTTAGTTCAGACACTCTTCCCACACCAGGTCAGATTTCTCACCACTGTGAATAGTGACTTTGAAGCCTTTGCAGCTTGAGGAGGAACAACTTAGATTTAGCAGGAGGAAAGCAAAATGCAAGATAATGTTTACAGTTACAGGTGGTGAAGGACACAGCTCTTCACATGGGGTCTGGGCCAGCTGTGCCACAAAGTCTCTTCATCCATCTACATCTAATAGACTGCTGGGGATGTCAGAGAGAATTCATTGGGTGAGATTTCGATGCCTCCAAGAGCCACAGATGACTAACTCACTGTGCAGGAGGCTGACCCATTATTTATTAGTTCAAGTGGGCTTGGCTTTTGTGCAGTTCTGGTGTCCTACCACATGAAGTTTTTTGCAATTCATTCTGACAAGGTCTTAAAATAAAAATAAATGCAATATGCTTATGCAAGACATACTGTTTTCCTGACCAGATCTGACTCCGTGCTTACCAGGATCAAACAGCCCAGCAGAAGGAACTTTCAGTGCAAAAAAAACCAGTGTGAGAATGGAGAGTAAAGCCAAGTCACTGTGCAGATACTGTCAAGGGCTGGTCTTCTGCTCAAAGCTTGTGTCAATGATGCTTGTTCAGTGATTCATGATAAGCTCATTAGAACATGGAGTTACTGGGGAAAAAAATCCTCCAAACCAAGTAATATGCTCATGTCACTGTTGAATTGGATGTGACACCAGCATACATTTTAAAAAGTGCATTTTTTAATTCTAAAAACACTGTTGACAAATACGTGTCCCAGTTTTTTAAGACTGATCATATTTCTGTTCTCTAAGCAGAATAAAGATCAGCTCTTCCCTTTGTTGTCAGAAATTCTAATTCACTGCTGCCCACTAATGTAATTAGTGCTGTTATTAAAAAATCCCCAAAACACTCGACTGAGAATCCTCACACTGTGCCAGTGACTAACCTTGTATCAGGATGGGATAACAACGAACGAACAGACATCCTGAGCCAGATCCATCTACCCAATACCCATCACTGCCAATGGTTCCCAGAGGATGCTCAGGAGAAACAGAGGAACAGAGCTGGTGTGGAGTGGCCTTTCCCTGGTGAGTCCCCCATCTCGCAGTAGGTGCCTTCTTGTTTAACGTTGTTCTGCACCGCTGTATGTCAGATTCTATCCTTCTTATCTATGAGTCTGTTTCACTGCTTTCTGGTCCTGTTTGTCTCTTTGGGCTCAACAATGTGCTCACTCATTGTGTTAATGAGTGCAATTGTGGGATCTTCACTTGTTTTGTACCCCTTGTCTCATAACTAGAGATGCTGATTGCAGGGTTTGGAGTTCTCCGCTCCAGGCCAACAGCTCTCTGCTCACTGTGTCAGCATCATTCATGTGAACACTGTGTCCACCAGTCTTCCTCCTCTCTCTGCATCCATCCTTTTTCAAAGTTGGGGAGAGTTAACCTTCTAGCAGCATCAACTGCACACTTCTGAGGGTCTGCTCAGTCTCACCACGCCACTGATAAATTTGCTGAATAACACTGCTCCCACTGCAGACCTCTGTGGGGCACCACTCATAACTGATTTCCACTTGGACACTGAACTGCTGACCACAACTCTTCAGATGTAGCTGTCCATCAAGTGGTCCATCTGTGACATCCACATTTCTCCATTTGACAGAAAAGAGTACCGTGTAGGACCGTATCAAACAATTTGCACAAGTTTAGGGAGAGGACATCAGTTGCTATTCCTGTTGTCACCATTGCTGTGACCCCATCACAGAAGTGACCAAATTTGTCAAGTGTGATTTGGCTTTAGTGAAGCACATTTAGTTGTCACCAGCCTCTCTTCTCCATGTGCCTCAGCATGGTTTCCAGGAGGATCTGCTCCATGATCATATCGGGCACAGATGTGAGACTGACTGACTGTTCTGTAGTTCCCAAAGTCTTCCTTCTTTCCTGTTTTAAAAACAGGGATTATTTTTTCCCCTTTGCAGTCCTTGGAATCTTCACCTGACCACTGCAGTGTTTCAAATATGATGGAGAGTAGCTTAGCAATCTTTATACATCTTCAAATTACACTCCTTATACTTCATATTGCATCTGGCATGGCACGACACGTGTCCATCCATACACTGCGTTAGTATTCCTCTATCCTACAGCAAAGGGTGCTTGTATCCACACTGACCATTGGGAATTATCCCTGGGCTCCACCAACTGCCAGATAGTGCCTTTGAACTGTTCAGTGCAGTGTGTGTTGGCTAGGAGAAAACAAACCATTTGTGTTGTAACTAGTGAATTCTACTGCCTAGGAAGATTCCCTGGCATTGTTTAATTTGCCACTATAAACAGACTCCCCCCAGCTCCAGCATTACTCTCTTGAGATATAAATGTCTCTGACTGTGATTCTGTGATTCCTCTTCTTTCATATCATT
>PPHD01017175.1:0-15183 GCA_002909625.1 Bambusicola thoracicus
TAAGAAGCTAGCTTTCTAGACCCCATATCCACTTGTTGGCAGCCAAGTTCTACTGCTTCACTGACTTCATTCTTCCTTTCTGTTCTGTTTTTATCTCTTCCCTGAATATCAGCCCCTTTATTCATATGCATGTGTTCATTCTTTCAGGCTACTGCTTTTAATTATTACATTGGTCCTGTATCAAAAAAAAGAAAAATCATGATGATCACTCCATTCTCTTTCCCCACAGAATTTTAGTGGTGGATCTAATATTGACTTCTGCTTAAACACACTGATAAAGCCTGTGGCAATGGAGTGTCTACTTTATTATAATCTTTTTGGGACGAAGATTGCAGTATACTCACCTACTTTTTAGAAATTTGAAAGAAGATCCTCAGTTATTCCCAAACATACATCTCTCTCCCCTCAAATATTTTGATGGAGCTAGATAAATCTCTTTATTCCCTGGGAGCCTCTTCCACCCGATATCACCCATGGCCTGATTTCAACAGTATATTCCCTCCTTATGACAAAGCACATTATCTGCAACCCTCACTCGAATCTTACCATCATACTTACAAGTTCCCTTTGTATCCTTTATTTGCAAGTGGATAGACAGGAGACTCATTTAGCCTACAATAACAAACGGCCTTTTTTCTTCAAGGGCTTTATTCTGTTTCTGGAGAAGCATCTAGTTGGGTTTTCCCTTGCTCAGAAATGAGGTCTGTATTCACTACCTTCTGCAGACTCTCCAGAACATACTCACTTCCACGTCCTGGTTTCCCTAAAACTACACCAGGGCACAGGGCACTTTTGATTAACTTTTTAAATAAGATATAGCATTTCAGTTTCACTATTTGTATGAGCTGGTGGCTTTCTCATTCCAGAAGGTCTCAGCATTCCAGAAAGCAGAAAGTCTAAGTGGAGTCCCAGGAACTCCAGGCTTCTTCTCACTGAAATGTCCACAACCTACCTTCCCTTCTGTTTGTCCAGGACGATCAGATATGAAGCCAAACAAACTGACTAACAGGATGCTGCACTCATGGATTTCAAGAAGATCCACAAGCCTTTTTTTTTTTCTTTCTTTTACCATAGAAGACTCTTGCTGGACTGGAGAGCTTTCTTAAAGTTCCCCACTCTAAGAAACAGGAATCAATATGCCTGCAATGAGGTAGAAAATGGACTCCTCCATATACAACATGGGTTTGAAGTCAACTGGAGAGGTCAAAGCCACATGGAAATGATCCAATTATAAATAAATAAATAAACATGCATCAGAGAATGGTGTTCCCAGGGCTGGAGCCTGGGAAAATAGAAGATCTGTGAGGGCGCTGAAGGTAAGGGATAATTAGAAATCCATGACGCACTTCAGCAGAGGCAGACATTTGGCTCTGGCTCAGCTGAGCAGTTGAGAGAAACCAAGAGAGAGATGTGTATGCTATTCTTCTTCTGACACATGCAGAACATGCAGAGCCTACATGGCTGCCAGGGCACCCCTTCTCTTCTGGTGTTTGCATGGGTCAGGCACAAGTCCAGAGAGCTAGCCCTTCTATGAGAAGAGTTTCTTCTCTGCAAAAATTTTAGAAACACTGAGTATGTGCCTTTAAAGCCAGCTGTCTGCTATTAGAATTTCATTACTGCACACTGCTCATGATTTTGGCAAGACTGTGTGACAATTAACATGAATTCTTCTGGGAGGGATGCAGCACATGACATCATGTAGTAAATCTTCTGATATTAGAACCTTTCATTCATACCCTACTGTACTTGTTAGGGTAGCAAAATCAAAATGAAAAATGTAATTACACAACAGAGCTTTCAATTGTATCATATATTAACTTCTAATACTCTAAGTATTCATTCTCAAATCCAGATCTGGCACAAAACACTCCGGAAGATAAAACTTGACACATCTAATCAGGTATGAACCTGATTCTTTGACAGACACTAAATTAAAAGCATTTTATAACTGGAAAGATAATAGCAACAGTTAAGGAACAATTACCTTTGTCTGCCTTTGTGCTGCACTTTGAAAACTCACATGCTAACAAAGAGTAAGCAAAGTGTTGGACCAACTAAACTCTCAGAACAAGCAGCATTTTGCAGCCAAACCTTCCTGAGAACAGCTTTCTAAAAATGTTGGTAATATAACAAACCAGTGGTTTACAAATCTTAATTTATCCTCAGAATCCCCCACCCCCATTAGAAAGACTAGTAATATATTTTTCAAGAGTATTCATCAAACAAATAAAGAAAAAAAAAGTACCAGATTTGATGTAGGCTGTAATGTAAGCAATGAAACTCAAGTTAATACCTTCTAGGATTCTTTTAGAGCATCAGAACCACTCCACCTTACTCCTGACTCCCTGCTCGCTATTGGTATTGTGAGTTACTGGACCGGAAAAGGAGACTGCTACTGCGTAGTAAATTTACCAGCAGAAGACCTTCAAAAACAGACTTAAATAAATAACTGCAGGCCAGACCTCCCCCCCACTGGTTTTAATCACCTTGGCATTTACCCCTTTTTGCATGATCTTAAGCTTTTAGTTAATTGAATAAACAAGACTGCTCACATCCCTTCTTTATTTCTTACTTAGTCTTTATATTAATTACTGGAACTAGAAAAGGTCAAGTAGCTGACTTCTGCATTACAGTTCACTAACACAAGCAAGATACAGCATTCATTTTGATAACACTGACACTATCCCATTACATGTTACCTTGTTGCTTTCTTTCGGGATGCACTTCCCAAACTTATCACGTAATAACAACTTCAGCAGCATTCTGGTGCTTTGTATTTTCTTGCTAATTACAGGAGAACACTTAAAACTTCAAAAGAAAATCTGAGGCTCTGCTACTACAAAACTGTCCTGGCTTCACTGATCTCAATAGCATGAAGACAGCGTATGTTCACAGGGAACCTGGCACAAATCTTGTAGAATTCTGATGTTACACTAGGTTTTCTTTCTTGATGGTATAAACTTTCAAAGCAAATTTGAGTTACGATCTTTTAATGTTTTAGACTATTTCCTTTATGTTGTTCTTTCTCTGAAAATACATTCCATTTAATTTATATGCAATGTAACGTTGTCCTAGAATTAACAGCAATAAGAAAAACTGAAAGAACACTTACATTTTTGTTTATTCATTCAACAGAAGGTGAAGATATTTTAAAGACATTCAGTGCTGTGTGATGGCTTTGGAGAGATTCCACCATTAGTTTTCAGCAAAAGCAGAAAATAATTGGAATTTCCATAGTGACTGAGAGCACACCCTGTACAACTTATATGTATTCTGCCAATGTTACCTTACCATCACAGGACGATAAAAGCAGAGATCCAAAAAACAATACAATATATTGGTATGATGACTCCAAAGGCTCTCAACCACAGAAACAAATTTCAGCATATGGTGCGTAATTACAATGAAGGAGCATTCCAAATGCTCAGAGCTTTGTCTTTGCAGTATTATACCAGAACCACAAGTTTTGGTTAGAATATGGCTTGTCATTAGGACTACTTCCTGAAAATACACTCTAGGGTAGAAACTGAACAGCAATACTCAAGTTGGTCAATGGCATGGCTATAGGAGGAGTTTTATGACATGGAAGTAGAACGTATTGATGCCTTATAGATGATTCTTTATGTTCATGCATGCTTTATTTCACTTTTATTTTCCTTTTGTATATTTTAAGAAAAGTATTAAGTTCACTCAGACTTAATTTCAAATTAAATACATGTAGGCCCATGGCTTATGAAATTTTTATTTTAGATGTAATCCACCTAAGATAAGGTTCACTTTATGTCTTCTCACAGTGGTTGCTCCCTGGGATTATTGTACTACGAACCAATTGTTATTTATGTTACCAGTGGATGCAAGGATTTTGTTAGTGGAATTCAGCTTCCTGATTCATTTCATAATCCCTATGCCTATTACTTAGAGAAGAAAAAAAGCACAAATCAAGATGACATTTAAAAAAAGGAGCCTAGACTGGTCTTGTAGGAACATCTAAATCCTTTTCCTTATTAAATACCTTATCTCAACAGCAGCGCACCAGCCATTTAGGAAAATTAAAGAGGGAGATAGCAAAAAGAGACAGCAGATGATAAAGTACAGCAGTTTCTAGTCACGTAGATAATGAAGGGACTCTGCACATGGCCTTTTCAGTTTATCCCTGCTTCAGCTTATCCTTCATCTGCTTAAATTCAAATGGATCAGTCATTAAAATGATTTTGAAATGAGCTACTCCAGTTTCATGTGACTTTATTTCTTACTTACATCCTACAAAACTTGGTAAGTCTTTGGGAAGACAGGTGCTGCACATTTTTTCCATTTTAATTCAGTTTGAGATTATATGTCTAAGCAGCAACTGATAGTTAACAATTCCGACTGATTTTTACTCATTAATACACATACCAATTTGTGGGCCTTTTATCCCAGTGATTTGTCACCTGTAAAAACATGGGCTCTCTTGCTGAAAAATATTGAACATTTTGTGCAAGATGCTGAAAGCTTACAGTTCTGAGAGATACTTGATACTGAATTCCTATTTTAGAGAAGATTTTTATTTTTTAGTATCAGATAAATATTCTTCTTCCATACATTTAACTTGATAATTCTCAGAAATGTGGTGTTAGTAGGGGTGAAGCAATAATTGGCCACTCCAATGTTTCAAAACTACCTCAAATACTGCTCTATTTTGTACAGTTCTTGTATGTTCATCATATTTCTCTACCTACACATAGAAGCAAGCATTATGGAGACTTTTGTTTTGATGTCATAAATGATTCTGTATAGAAATGTGCCTTCTATTTGGAAAAGGAGGTAGTGTTAGGTTTATCAGAAAAAGGATAACTCCACTCCTTTCTGAAGAATGCAATACTGAAAAGATGAGATGGCATTCTCATGGAATCTTTTAGGACTAAATATTTAAATAGCAACCACCTCATGCTAAGAGTAGTACATACAGAATGACTCTTCACATTTACCTGATTGTTCTAATTTTTTATGCTTCCTAAAGCATTTTGCTAACGAAAATCTCCTTAATCATACAGCTCCTCTTACCCAATTTATAATCTTGCATTAGGGACCACTTAAGAGATTTCTCAAATCTCAAGAACTTGAGGAAACCAATTATGTATTCTTTGAGAACACTGTACTGCTGTACCTCTCCTTTGTGCCTCCAGGACTATTAACAGTCACATTCAGCATCAATGTGCCATATTACAGCAGCTGAATGTTCCCAGCCCCTGTCAAAAGATGACTTAAACCTTCACTGTTTTTTAACAGTCATTAGCTCCATAATGATCAACATAGCTCCTTATGTGAACTGTTTTCCAGTGCACTTCATTGCCAAGTTGTCTCCTTGGTACTACTCACTCTGTGTCCTGCTACCACAGTTAGCAAAGCATTTCCTCCTCCCCTGGTGAAAAAAACTAGGAAATTTCAAGAACCTTCTTGAACAATATGAAGTTTTGAAACTGCAGCCATCGATGTCAATGGCAAACAGCTCTGTATAAATAATTTTAAAAATCAAACCGTGTTACATAAGGTAAAAAAAAAAAAAAAAGCTCAGTGGCACTCCAGAACATGCATATAGTTAAGGACACTAAGAGACTGAAAATTCTCGCCTTTGGTTTTTGAGTACAAATAAATTAACACATCTCCAGCATGTACATTGAGAAAAGAGTTGCAAAAGTTAACTTTCTAGCAGAGTTAACTCAAGTGCAGTTTTACCTTTCATCAGCCAGCCCTCCTCTTTGTTATTCTTTGCACCAAGATGAAATGGATAGCTTAAACATCAAAACAACACAGCCCTACATTCTGCTTACATGCCTCTAACAATACTTCTTCCCACCTGTAGGTCACCGGTTCAGAGGTGAACAGGTCAATTCTGTCAGTTCTTCAAACCTAAGACTGGAAATCTGTAGTGCTTAAAGGTTTTTAGATCAGCTTCTTTGAGCCAAAGTTCCTCACCACAGGTGCATGCCTCTATTGTCACTAATTGCTATGAAGACTGCTGATTTTTTCTGCAAGTGACAATCTTTTGAAGATAGCTTGCGAACTTTCCTGCTACCTTCCTGGCAAGCATAGACTGCGGATTAAACACTGACAACGGTACTCTACAAAATCTGTATCAATTGCTCTGGGAGACGGAAAGAAAAAAGCAAAGTTCCTGTGAATGATCACTGCCTAAAGCTCTGACCAATAAAAAGGAAATTTCAGGAATTCTCTTTGCGAAGGTAAAAAGCACGAAGGAGATTGTTCTGTTGCTAATTAGAAATGTGTGCACTTCAGAATGTGCAATTTTTACATACACACAGGCTGAAAAAAATCTTGTAAAACACTTGATTTAAAAAAATGGAAGATTTATCTTAATAAAGATTATAAAGTTTCAAAGCTATAGCTCTTCTGTCATAGTGTGAGACTGAGCAGTTTTGGCTCAGCCTTGTGTAAGGGATGGTACATGACTGCACTGCTCTAGGAGGAGTCCTGGGAAAGAACTGGAAAGAGCTGTGACTGAAGTAACACCTTCCTTATTTACAGCCATTTCGAAGACACTGCGTACTACAGCCATTTAGAAGTCACCGTGTACTGATGCAACAGGAAAACGATAATGCCAAGCTCTGTCAGAAGTATTTTAAATCAGGATTGCCCAAGAACAGCTGTTACAAAACTACTTATTTAAACAGGACAGTACTTTGCTCTATTTTCTTACAATCTTCTCTCCAATTAAATTGTGAGTACATGGAATACATTCTAACTCCACGAAGAGTTAAGAATCATTGTTTACACTTCTGTCTGTCAGTTGAGTTAACCCTAATCACCAGCTAAAAAGCACTGCCTCCACATTTCCCAGTGACTTGTCTGGACCTGACAGATCTTGAGACATATTTAGTAACATCAACAGCCCACTCCTCTCTGCACTCTTTTCCATCTTCTTTTCCACCCACTGCACTAGGAAGCTTAGTGCCCTCAACATACTGCAAATGACTTCATATGCATCATTTAAGATGAATGAAAATGTATTATATTACATTCCACATGATGTGTTACAGATAAAGTGATATCAAAAATTAGTTTTACCTTTTGAACTGCATTTCAAACTTCATAAGTGTAGACCAGATTCTGCCATCTTTGAGTTGTATATTTCTGTAGGGCATTCCAAGTAATTTAAAAGGATTCTCTCAGGAGTGAGGTCTTTATAAAAATAAGTCATTATTTATGTAACAGCTGTACCTTAGCTATCGGATCATAAGGGAGCTTTACCACATGTCTAGACATAAATCAGTGGACTCCAGCTCTGATATGCTTTAAACTTTTCTTCACAATAGCTTCTGAAATCATCAGAGTTGAACTATGGCAACTCCACTGACATTGGCTTCTAACAGTACAGGATGTGTTTCCACCTCTTCAAATCATAAAGTCGTATTAATGCTATTCTTCCTCTGACACTTTCAAGACGAGTTTGAAATGCTATCAGCTCTCAGAAGTGCTGCGATGAACTCCTTAAGCTGTATCCTAGTACAGGCACATTCTTATCTATTCCCTGGGCATAGTCTATACTTCGTTTTTACATGAACAGACATGGCTTTTGTGCTGTTAGTATTTGCTTTTCCACTGCATGTAACTAGCAGGTAATGTGCATGAAGGTTCAGAACTAAGCACAGATTTTTTCTCTGATATACATGTAAAGTGGCTCCAGTAATTAAGCATGGTACATTACTTCATATCCAGAGGATCTCTTCACACTATGAGTAGGCATACATAATATTTTCAGGCAAAAATTGTTCAGTATTTGAACAGATATTGTTTGTCCCCGGTATGTGGAACTCTTGAGTGTCTTTAATTGGGTTTTGATGTACTGATAAAACCTTCAGTTCCATATCTCACAACACTACTGGAATTCTTGCTAGATCAAGCATTCTCTTGCTCTTAAAGATGGAGAGAAACAGGTTAACAATTTCTTTCCTACTTTTCAACAGCAATATCATCAGAGTTCTTACCTCTTCATTGCATGAGGATGTTGACTCCTCTGTAATCCTTTGATTCACTCTAAGTAAGGAACTTGTGTACTGGTTCTTTTACAGATAATGTTTAAGTCAATACAGGGGAAAAAAAAAAGCCATAATCAAAATCAGGATGAATTATTAAGGAAAGGAATGTCCTTAACTTAGAAGTACCAGAGAGAGAAAAAACAGCAAGGATCATTCATCTCATTACTTGACAAGAACCTTTTAGAGACCACTGGTTCTGATCTGTCTTCTGGGAGATGGATGCTCAAGTCCAATCATCAGAAGCATTTTAAAATCCGAGATGCAATACAAAACAATGCAAAAAGAATAATCCACGGTGCTGCTGCATATCATGTACTTCAGAAGTAGTGAACTAAGATTGTTTCCAACACGATTTAAGTCAGTGGAAGTCAGCACTGTTGGGAACTCTCTCAGTAAGGCAAGAGCTAAGTGTTGGTGATAGCACCCTATGCTAAGTCAATACCAATACACCTACTGACTTATAAATCAAAGCACTGCTTAGTCCATCACCTCATTAAAAGTGATCATTTGTATAAATATTATTGCAAGACACCAATCGAAAATGTTTTCTCACAGTTCATTTTGATGGCCCTATGCCTTGAAATAAAAAAGACCCATTTCTTTTTTTACAAAGGCTGTCTCAAATTTTAATCACTTCAACACACCTGTATTTGAAGCAGTGCAAAGATGTCTTCACTAACATTAAAGAGCTCTGACTGTGTAACTCAAGTCTTTACTCTCTTAAGCTTTTCTATTGTATCAGATAAGAAATTAGAAATGTTTGCAAACAGCCAAAATATTTTCAATTTCAAATCTGAAAAACAAAATAAAGCAACAAACTTGAAATTATATTGAAAGAATCTTTCCTAATTCATAATAGAGTAGGTTGACCCCATGATTCTCAAATCACAATCAATGTTTCGAATACCTATACAGTAGAGGAAAAATCCCACTTAATTCTTGCATTTCTCTCACGCATACACTGATCAGATGACAGCTCCTACTACAGAAAAACCCCGAGTGAATAAAATACCAGTTCTCTATAAAATGAGCACTCAGGTTCCAGTGGAGATTTAAAAATAAAGAAAATTCATTGCAAAATCTAAGTATGTATTACAGAAAAGAAATGCAAACACTTGAATGTAAATCTGTATTGCATTCAAACTATGTCACAGAAGGGTTCCTCATACTGCATCTTGTAGTGACTCAACTAGACACTGCCGTACCTTTCAGGGAATGTGAAGCCATTAACTGTCTTATCTGATGTTCTAGAGTCCTGCTAATGACTTATCAATTATCACAGAGCTTATCTTTTGATTTTGTATTAATCAAAGATGTGCTGGAGCAAACTATGCATGGAATTGTTTAACATAAGGAGATCAGATTAAAGCAAAAAAAAAAAAAAAAAAAAAAAGCACTTTCTGTACGCAGCACCAACATGCCAGAAAAGGAGATTAAGTGGTCATTTTCTAGCCACATGAAAATCACTTCTTTACTGAAATCTCCAAAACTCCTTCACTTTTGAGATAAAGGTTAGTAAGTCTGACTGTATACAGTAAAAGGACCAGACGATCTCTTACTAGCTCAACCGATGTCATTTTAACGAATTGTTAAGTTTGGCAAAATGCTTTTTCTTCTTCAGGAAAAGCTTCAAACTAATACCAATACTTGCCTGTGGAGCTGAGCAATGGCAGGTGCTTTGAAACACCCCAAATTTGCCACTGGCTGATTAGCTTCATTAGCACACCAACAAAGAGAAAACCGTCAGATTATTTGCTTTCACATAAAAGAAGGTACAGAAAGATAGCACTAAAGAAGGCAATAAATAAACAGACACTTTGTCCATTTAGTGTGTTAAAGTACTTTGAGAATGTTTTTTAAAACAAGCTTTTTAGAATTGTGAAGTTACAGCTTTATTAAAAGTAGAAGTTTAATAAAGCATTTGGGATGAACAGTGTAAGGTAAAGTCATTAATCTCTGACTCAAAGATGAAAAACATCACGATGGAAACCCTAAAAACAAACAAACAAAAAGAGTCAAATCCTCTCCCTATTTTAGTATTTTCTTAGGAGCAAAGAAATAGTCCTCACTACAACAGTGAAACGGATCAATACCTGGTAGCCAAGTTACCTTCAATCAGGATGGCCAAGAGTCTTGGTAACCAGGCCAAGCTACTTTAGGCTGTATTTTACTCAATAGATAACAAATTCAGATTTAGCTAGGCTAACAATAGATATTGATAAGATTAGTTTCTAATAACTGCTTACATGCTAGCAAAATTTGTATCTGGATGTTTATGTAAAATAAATAGGGGAAGAGGTATCGCTACTGGTGCGATTGAGTTTTGTGTCCACATTTCAATGAACAAATACATTGAGTACTATGGTATTTTGGTTGCTGTACTTGTTACACTGCATACATTGGAAGCCAATCTACCTACAGAATTTGTCTAATATATTAGAACTGGCATTTAAAACTCCTTTTAAAGAACAACTGTAAAATCAAATTTCTGCCACATTGGTAAAATCATTGCTTGGTTTGTCAAGTGTCCTCTCATATTGTTTCATGGGATGCTTTATAAATTAATAACTATTATCCTTTGTCATTTAGATGGGAAAAACGACCACTACATATTTATGTGCTAATTTGGTAGTGACTGATACGTGGTCTTCGGGATTATTTCTGTTGGTGACTTTTTTTTTTTTTTTAAATAAGTGATTTTAAAATTTGCTGCAGTTCGATACAATTTTTTCTGGGCTGTTGCTTACACAATTAAGCTTTCTTTGAGGTAAGATGGAGATAAAATGTAACTTGAGAAAGAAGCTCAGGTGTTAAATCCTGTATATATTGCACAAAACACCAGTGAATTAGACACCAAAGAAAATATGCACCCTTCTGGAAAATTATCTGGCTGTTAGAGCAGAGGACTGGCAACTGAACCATCTGAAATCCATGCCTTAACCTACATTGGTATGGAACTTATGTCTGTATGAACAGTGACTTTATCTCTTTAGGCTACTCAATGCACAGGCAAGATTAACAGTATAATAGTAAGGTTTCATTGGACTACTGAAAGTTAAGCTATTACAAAGTTAGTCACTGAGTGAACTACTGAGGAAAAAATCCAGACATCTTTCTTATTTGGAGCTTATGATCAGAAAGGTTTTCGAGAAATTCAAAATCTTCTATCTGATCTGGGTTGTCCATATCAACTCCAATTTCTCCTAAGTCCATTCTCTTAACCTAAAAAACTCTAGAATGCCATGCCTTGAAATTCCAGACCTCAGTTGGAATTGAGACCACAGCTATGATCTTTCAGATCACCATTAACAGCTAAGTAAAAACTCAAAAAACCTCTCTAAAACTCCTTCTCACACCATTGCAAGCTGCTAATCATGTGACATTTAATCTAAACCAAAGACAAACCCTTAGCTATGAATACTTTTCCTAGTCAGAGCTCTAAATGTAATAATGGTTTTCAGAATGTGTGGGTCTGGCTCACTTCAAGCGGTTTTGCTCCTTCCTCGACTCCAGCTGCAAACTACTAAACACATACTTTTTTAGGTCATTATGGCCTAATGTCTGTGGCATTACATTATTTCAGTGACATATCTTTGAACATACCGTAATTCCAAAAACTGCAGGTCATCTTTTAGCTAACTGGAGAGCAGGATTTTATATTAACTCCATCCTTTGCCTCTGCCTTCCTTTTAAAAAGGAAAACAAAAATTGCAGTGAAACTTCCTTTCCCATTTTTCCCTTCTTGGTAATGAGCCTTACAAACTTGCCCTATTAGGAAAAATCATTGCTAGTGGCAAAAAGAGCATCACCTCTGAGAAAATTCTCCATCCTGATAAATCCTGGCACAGAAGCCAAGACAAAGGATAGCTAAGGCACAACATTCATAATCAGAGATTCTTAGAAAAGAAAACTTTGCCAAGGGTGACTTCTACTCCTCCCTTTAAAAAACAAACAGAAAACACACATGCACCCAGGCCAATAAAAGATGATAGCTGTCTTCAGAACAATACTTTTTATGGTCCTTTTCAAAAAGGAAACAAGAATCTAGTTCTACCCTTAATTTTCTCGGGTTAACTCTTGGTCCTACGAGTTAAATATGTAATTACCTGCTTACACTTTCTTTGTGCTTAGCTATTAAGTAAAATTTATGTGGGCATTTCTGCTACAGAAAGGAATGTTCAGAAGAGTACAAGTTCTATAAGCCAGGTTTGAACTACTGTTACAGAACTCCATGACAAATTCCTTAAACGTCAAACACATTTCAGCTCTTTAAACGACAAATTTAGTAAAGAGCACACAAATTGAAACAATTTCAGCCACAATTTATGAGTTAAGGTACGTCAGTTGCTCCATTTGGTCAGTTTTATCTCAGTGAAAATAGTTTAGACATCTCATCAACAGAATGTTTGTTTGAGAGGTATCATTCCCTATGAGCCATAATACCTCCTTGGAAGAGAAAGCATTGATATCTGTTCAAATATAATGCTTAAGATATGTGGTACATCACTGATGGAAAATAAAGCATAATTTGGACTATTCCAATGCAGTATGTAGAGAGACTCCTTATCACAGTCTTCCTTGAAAAAAGTAGTAAAGAGTATCAGAGCACAAAGGCATAGCATAGAAATTTTTGTTTTCAATTTCATACTCCTGGGTTTCACCATGCCCTACATCCCAGCCAGTCAGAATCTCCTGGATGAACAATGGAAACCTTTCCACTGTAGAGAGGGGAAGGGTACCAGCAGCTTGAATACACAGTAGGGAGAGTGAGCTGAGCTCTGTGAAGCCACCACTAAGGCAGACCCTAATCTGGACAGGATTGGGAAAACCCAGAAAACTCCATGTTTCTTTCCCTCCCACTCCCTTCTGTGCCTTCATCACATACACAGATCCGAAACAGGAGAAACTGGAGAAAGATTTTCATGTTCTCCAAAAAGGAAATGTCAGTGTTGCTACCAAAGCCCAAAGACCTACAGGGCATAAGAGAGCCATGCCTGCTAGGGAAAACAGAGGGAATATTGTGGAGCTGGGTTATGTCATCTGCCAGCCCTCCTACAAGCACGCAGGCAGATGTATGCTGAACTATTATCTTTACACAAGCTCTTCAGAAAACAGAAATGTTTTTTAAAAGCACTTACATGTTCCCAAAAGCCTCTGTCCCTCGTTCTTTTTGCCAGCAGCCTAGCTGCTCTGACACTGCAAAAGCCTAGTAAGACTGCTCATTTTTCAAGAAAACCTTGCTGCAGACTGAAGAGCTTTAGCTAAGCATGCACATTTTGGATGTGTATCCAAACCAAACCCAAACATCTTGAGATTCTTCCTTCACTAACTCCAAACACATTTGATATGCTTAAACATGCATTGTATTCTATCAGAAACCAAATGGCTATTTGCTGTTCCAAATAATCAGATATACTTTGCTGGATGATTAACAGGAGTATTGTTCACCCAAAGCAATCAAACTTTCATTTACATGTTTAAGAGCCTGGATCCACAGTCCTTGAAGTCCACGGGACTACTTCCAGTCACTTTGACAGACCTTGGATCTAGCTCTAAGCAATTCTTTTTCCCCTGGACATATTCATCCATCGAAGACTGAGCTCAGTACTGATTTTTTCACACTGAAGCTTCAAGAATGAATATACTCTAAGCTTCTTGTAAGGCCGGATATCACTAGGTAAATTGAATACAGAGGCTTGTTTTCCTTACATTTGGTTTTGATGTTCTGTTCACTGAGCCTATGACTGCAAAGGTTATAGATGATGCAATTTATTTTCCTTCTGCTTTTTACCAGTAGAATACTGCTCCTCTTCCTAGATTAAACACAGGCTTTATTGCAGATTTATCTCAAAATACATTTTTTTGAAAGGTCCAAAATCTAACAGCATGTTTCACATTTGCTAGAAGTCTCTCATTTTTATCCTTGTCTTGTAAGGAGTCTGCTTCCAAACCAGCTTTTGTCCTCCTAATGTCAGCTGTAGGTTTGCCCAGACTATAACAGAAATAATATCATTCTTTAAGTCTTTGGAAGCATCCTGTTCCCACAGCAAGCACTGTAGGCATTTATATTACCACCAGTTCTATTATGAATATGAAACTGAAGAAATAGCTACTATGTAAAGTAGTAAAAAGCTATTTGCTTATTTTTGATTTTACTTTGTTCCTAATCAAGCTAAGCTTATGTACAGTAGTAGTTTCCGATGATTATTTTGTATCTACATGCATGAATCTGCTCGTTTTCTGAGTACTGAAAACTGCTGAACTAACTGCAAAATGCTTGTCCTATTATTACATGCTATGCTCAATTACTTATGTGTTATCTTGAAAATACAGTCATGTTACTCACCGAGTAAACTGAAATTTGTAGCTATATTCAATCTAGGCATCTTCATACCACACCGTGCTTTTTGATCTTTTTTATCTTCTATAAATCTAAAACTGAAATCAATCTCGCAACAGAAGTAACTGTAATGAACAGCTTACACGTAGCTTTTGTAGAACAGACTTCTCTTTTTTGTTGTACCAAATAGCTTGTATTTAAAGAGGTGATTCTGTGATTGTTCCTCATTTTATTTTCCCAGGAAAACTGGAATCTAGCCAGTAGCAGGTAAGTTTCTGTAATCATCACAGTAAAAGGTGGAATATGCCTAATTAAAACTAATTAACACTCATTTTGGCTCAAAAGTAATTTTTCAATTATATTTTCTACTCCAATTAGCCTCTAGGATTGAAAGTAGATCTACTGATTCCGAAGTGCTGGGTTTTGAGTATTTTATAGTATTTTTCTGACATAACTCTTAGATCTAACTGAGGGTAAGCCATTCCGAAGCTGCTCTTGCATTATCCAGTCTTTCAATTGATTCCAGAGGTCCATTTTGGGTATGTGCCTGTATGGTACAGACTTAACATACAGGTTTTAATCAAATTATTATTATTATTATCATTTTAATTGGTCACAGTTATATACTGCAGCATGGATTATATGCAAAATTGTAATTAGTAGATTTCAGCAGATATCCATTAAATTTTCACATTTCATATCAAGGCACTAAACTTAAGTGAGCCCTAAAATAAGTCATAATCAGGTGCATAAACCAGCAGCTGTGGTACTGTTGTATATAATATATATATATTATATGTATATACT
>PPHD01017177.1:0-15181 GCA_002909625.1 Bambusicola thoracicus
TTTGTGAAGGGACAGGTGGAAAAACATTTTGCTTATATTAAGTATTGGTGGATTCAGAATTGCATCAGGCTCCCTAAAATGCGTGGATAGTGTTCTTATTTAATGTAAAGCAAAACGAACCATTTGTTTTTTTTCTGAATATAAAACAAGGGTAATGTCCATTTAATATTTATTAGGCTTAGCTTAATTCAACATCTCATTTCTTATGAGCTTTTTGATGAAGTGTCAGAAGCTAAAGTTTAGTATGCGACTTCCTTAAGGTTACTGCAAGGCAGAAATTCCATTGCAAAGTGAAGTAGGCTCTTCAGTGTCAGGTTTCCTTACTCTTGGTAGTCTGAATCAAACCAGCTCTTAAGGTGCTTAGAAAATTGACAGAATATGCCACGTCCTAAAATTGATTTGGATTTTAAACAGGACATTTTGGAGGTGGAAGATAAGAGATGTGGAAAAAAAGGATGTTTAATTTCTGAACTTTTCTTTTGGATGTGTTGGAGCTGAGCACATCTCTTCCTGAGAGGTTATTACAGTTAATGTGGGGATGCAGAGATGAGCAGATACTCTGAAAAGTTACATCTTTTAGTATTTGTTCTATCTCGGTAAACTTAACAGCTGTTTACCTACTCTGTACAGAAAGAGTTGAAAATCTTTGAAGTGTGACCATGTAAGAAACCAATCGTCTCCGTTTCCTAGGAGGCAGTGTAATTTGTTCCTTTGGGCTTTACCAGTTAGTACATACTGTGTTGTTTGTTTTGGTCCATTGCTTGAGGTCAGAGCAATAGTACTCAAGAGCACAGAGTCCCAGTCACACAGTGACTAGGACTGCTCCCTAGAAGCAGTGCTGAGAGTTTACTGAAATGCTAATAGATGGCTTTTGTTTTCCACATCTGCTTACAGTGGTTGCTCTACTGCATGAGATCAGAGATGTGAATGTGGAAGAGGAGACCGTGCGATATTTTGGGAAGGGTTACCTGGTTGTGCTCCGATTTGTCACTGGATTTTCACACCCACTGACTCAGAGTGCAGTGCTGGGCTGCAGAAGGTGAAGTGTGGACCTGTTTTTTTTTTTTAATTAGAATGTGTAAGATGGAAAACCAGGCACGTGGGTCAGTAATTTCCAGCTATTGAACAAATCATTTTAGCACCATTCTTACATGCTGATAACTGTTACTTGGTTTAACTTTTTCAAACCACTTGCAGCAGGGACTGTGAGAAGAGGATTGATGTGTTCTGACAAGGAAAGAATTGCTTGGCTTGATGTGCCTCTATATGTAGGATTCTGTCAGTCACACTCTGTCATATCAGCTGGCCCTTTAAAGAGTTGTTCTCAAGAACCACAGAATGACCAAGGTTGGGAAATACCTCCAAGTTCATCTAGTCCAACCATCCACCTACCACCAGTATTTCTCACTAAACCATGTCCCGTAGTACAGAATTTAAGCATTTCTTGAACACCTCCAGGAATGGAGACTCAGCCATCTCCCTGGGCAGCCCATTCCAGTGCCTGACCTCTCTTTTGGAGAAGAAATTAATGTACCTGTTCTTGTCTCATCACCACCACAATTCCATTAACTCCTACACTGTTTTTTCTTTTCCACAGTGATGTGGAAGCAGTTGCCAAGCTTGTCATCAGTTTTCTGGAATTGGACAAAGCAGAGAGCCAAGATGTCTATGAGAGCAGCGAAACAGAGGCTAGTGATGCTGATGGACCCCAGGATGAATATTAACAGTCATGAGCTGAAGAACGCAGAGACGTTCAAAGATCTGGAAATTACAGATTGGTTGTTCTTCATAACGAAATTCCTCAGTCATGACTTGGGCATTTCTCTGCATGTGCACTTACAGTGGGAGGAATCTGTCTTAGGGCACCTTCTTTGGTGCTAAACTGCTGCAAGATCTGTGCTCCCAATATTGCCATTGTAGAATCGAAAGCAAATTCTATCGTAGTTCCTGGACGTGGACACTGCTGTCTTTTGAACTTTGTCAGCTTGTCACAATTGTCTAGGAGTAGTTATTTATTATTGTACAGGTTTAAAACTGTACTTTCCCATTGATGAATTGGAGCTGTAGATGTGAGCTTCCACTTACTGCAAAGATCTGCAGGTACGGTATATGAAATGCAGAATAGCTGAAGTGAGCTCAGAACACAATGCTTTGAGGTTTTTGAAATATTGTAAATGAGTGAATATAATGCTAAATTGATCTTAAGCAGCTTAATATATGCACTAAGGAGATGCAAGGTAGTGGCACTTTTATATTCTTTACTACTGACTTGCCATTAGATAGCAGCGAAATCACAAGTGATGGTCTGGAATTTGAAACATCAGGTTGCTCAGCTTGTCTTACTTCTCTTGGATTTGCTAAGGAGCCATAACTAAGAACCAACAAATGATCATGTTGGTCATTCAATGCCTTTATGTTCTGTTTAACTTCTGGGCGTAGACTACCCAAAGCACAGCCTTATTCTAGACTTAAATGTTTACTGTTTTAACTGTGTATTTAGGAGGGAAGAAAATACACATTCCTTCAGGTAGGGAAAAGAATGATGTCAGACACCACAGCAGCCTACGTTTGTTTAGTATTTTGCTGTAGTAATGAGGAGGTAAATAATAACTTAGGTGTTGTTTTTTAAGATAGCTGGGCTCGGTGTTTGGCTTGGGCCCATGTGTTACTCTGTGTGTACTGTCTTCTGTTCTGACCAATGGTTTCATAAGTGGTTAAAATTTGAATTTTCCAAGGTACTTTATGAAGTAAAAGCTACCTCTTTTAGTCAACACGTTCTGTCTAGAACTAAAACTGCATTGTGCCTCTATCAACATGCTGGTACTACAGGTACAGAAATCGTAAGAGCTGAAAGTTCCTTCCATGTGCTAGAACTGCTTGTATTCAGGTTTACCAACTTGTGTTAGGAGTTGCATGGAGTTAAGGCCTGAATTAGAAAATACTGATAGTTTCCTCTGGGAGGTGTGAATAGACTACAAGGTGACAGAGTGGTCTGCCTCCATGCCAGCAGTTACATGTCTGCTGGCATCTGTTTCTTCAGGACTTAACCTGCATTCCTATTTAAAAACACTCTACCTCTGAAGAAGTGAAAGCTATGAAATGATTTCAGTTGCACATTCCATTGGTAATGGAAACTGTGTACGTTTATCTGACCAAAGAACAGGTTGATCTCACTTCCAGCCATTTGTGTCTGTGAGACCAACGTGCTCTTACTGCTGGTTTGAAAGGATCATTCGAGTGTAACGGGGAGCTGCTGTTGATGCAGCCTGACTGTGGCACTGAACCAGGTGTGTTAGTATTAAATACGAGCTTGTAATCATGTCAGGTATCAGAACAGACCTGCCAGCAGACATGCTCTGAAGTACTCCAAGTTTTCTGATTACGTTGCTTTCAATCTCTGCCTCCCATCACTAGAACTGGGAAACTACCGCCTACGAACATAGGGAAAAACAGGTTGCAGGTAATTAACCAAATTTGGCCGTTATTCTGCAGAAAGATGTAAACTACAAACCATCAAATCTTATATATTCTGCTATTTTTTTCAACTTCAGAGAGACTTTCATTTCAGTCTAATATGTACCCTCAGCAATGCTCATTCTGGAGAGGAGAATGAGACTGAATTTGGCAGAACTGTAAAACGAGTTTTGAGCGTTGTAAAGACTTTCAGTAGGAAATAGCATGAAATGCTTAGTTTTTACAGTATAATGTAAGTAAAATAACTCTACTACCTGCAAATACCTTCTTTGTAGCAAAGATATTTGGGGGGTACATGGTATGGCTGTGCATTGCACTTACTGTTCCAAACCTACAGATTTGACCACTGAGCGGATAAAATGGACAGAGCTGCCTTCGATCTCAGTTACACTGAGTTTCTTTTCTGTTTCCATGAGAGCTAACGTGATGGGGAAAACAGCGAATGATGTGGTTTTTGAGTTAAAAATCAGTTTTTTATAGAAGTATTCACATTATCTGATTTTAAACTGTGTCCCGCTTCAGCTGAGCTCTTCATCAACCTTCTCTATGTTCCTGATGTTAGCGTGATGTACTAACACGATGTACATAGGTGTCATGCAGTATCATTATGAATGGACTAAACCAAAGTGTGAGGAGATGCTCTGGGGGGAGGAAGAACCTACAGAAAGGTATTAGATGGCTTGAGTTCTGTGAGTAATATTTTGTGGGATAAGTTGTGTTTCTAGTTGATGTCCAATAATCAGCTCCTTTTAGATGTTTAGGTGCACCCCTCTCTCTCAGAATCCTGCTGAGAGCAGGCAGACAGGAGTGAGAGGACTGCTGCACAAATGGCAAGATGTCTTACATTTACACAGGCAGTAAAAGCCATGCTGGCTTATGTATTACATAAGTGCTGGTTCTGACACTGCGGTAGATTGCTGGGAGGCAAAAATACGTCTGGAAAATATTTAGAAATAGCTTTTCTACTTCAAAATGGAAGTAGAATTTCAGCAAGGCCTTGTGTGTCTCTTTTTATTAAAATCTCCATTGATAAAATCAACTTGAACGTGTTTTGTGTCACTAATCTTTTTTATTGTTGATCTTAATTCCATTAATAGTGATGGCTGCCTGAAGTACCATTTGGCACCAACCTCCTGGAGATGATGGGGTGGGTGGGCAGGGCAGAGGAATCACTGATCCTCATCATGCTTCCTTTTCTTAACATTTTTTCATAGCAGTTAATAAGACCAACTTTCCACTGGTGCATGTTTTCCCCTCTTAAACCAAGCCAACGTGCTGTATGCAAAACAAAGGCAAGCTCCAACACTTGGAATATCAAAGTATTAATCAAAGTAAGTAATCTTATTTAGAGTAAGGGATGTGATTTCTGCAATTAAGGAATACATAGCAGCTGTGCATTTTTGATGAAAAAATTGTAGACATCACTTCTGTAGATTTCTCATTTCAGTGAGTTATGCTGTGCTACCCCCTCCTGTATGCTCTGCATCAAGAGCTATGCTCGTGCTTCTAGCAGTCGGTTCAAGAACATATCAGTACCTGTGCTTTAAAGGCAAGACTTTAAAGAAAGCAGTACATGAAGCAAACAGGTAAAGGATATTGAAGATTCACGATACAGTATTCTTAACTACACGACTTTTGAATTGTTTTCCTTGTGTTGTTTACTTCCATGTTCCAGTTAAGTCCTAAAATATCTTCCTATACATTTCTGAAGGTTCAAGATGAAAACAGAAGGTAACTTAGCACACTTCCCTTGTATTCAGTAGACTTTGGTCATGCTTGAAATTTGGACAAAGCTGTCAGATGTACTGAGTTTGGGGGGAAGAAGTTTTCTGCCTTGTAAATATGGCTGAATTCTGACTCCCCATTTCCATTGTGCAAGGACAGCAAATGTTACGGGGCAGGTGACTCGGGGCTCAGCAGTGTTAGAGGACAATTAATATAGACTCAAAGCCTATTACCTTGATAAATTCCTTTCTGCCCTCAGGTCACTTGTTTAATCACAGTTGTTGCTTCAACTCTTAAGATGACAAACTGTAGCTATATGACTAGTTGCACGTGTCCACCAGCCACGTTTCCCATTGAATAAGACAGACTAATTAAAACATGCCTAATTTTGTGCTTTTATTGCTTTATCTAAATCATCCACCACTTGTTGCAGCTTTTCTAGGCTGGGGTAGACATTCTCCTCCATCCACTCCTCCACAGTACACTTGTGGAAGACTTGCTCCATGGCTGCCTGGAGGTCTTGCACCACAGCGTTCCACTTGGACAGAAGACTGACCAAAATCAAGGAAGAAAGGAGAAAACGATCACATTTGCAGGTGAGTTCTGCCTCGAGCGAGGACAAGCTTTTAAAGGGGCTACAAAGAGAATACAGTCTGTAGGATGAGATTGCAGAAGCAGCATCTGTAAGAGAGGTCTTTGCACAAATGGCAAAACATTGGCATGTTTAAGTACTGTTAATCCTAGCAAGTCTTTTCTGGAAAGCACGTGCAGCGACAGGGGAAAGGGGCCTGGTTTTATCCCAAGTTCTGCCTGGATCCTGGCCCCTGCTATGTTCCCACACTGAGGCTCACAACTTTGAGATGCAGGAGTAACTCCATATGCAAGGGAGGACTTTCCAAAGGATTTGTACTTGTATTCACTAAATTTGTTCAACAGAAGGCAGATAAAAATAAGCCTGCTCTTCTACTTACATCTGTACTATGAATACACTGCATTGATTGATTTGAACTGATCCTTCTGAGTAAACCATATAAAGAGGCGAGGACTCAAAGCTGTAGGAATTTGAAAAATGACAGACTTCTTCCTCTGTAAAATAGGTGGCGTTACCTTATTGCATCTGGCTGAAAGTGATGCATTATTATAGGATGAATAATCTTCCTTTTTCTGTGGTAGGGACTGAACCAGCCTGTGACATACCTGAAAACGTATGTTAGAATGAACAGTCTTTGAAACAGCAGTAGTGTATTTGTAGACAGAGGGAAGAGACTTTAGCTTTATCTCACAAATGGAGAGAATGACTAAGGAGTAAGTAAATTTAAGGCTACATATCTTTGGAACTGGCTTGTAGAAGGCTTTGTGGCAGACAGCAACAACTGATCACCTGTTGCAATTTAAGTTTAATCTCATTTTTTGGTAACCATATAGTTAAAAATATTCACTTTAAGTTCTAATTCAAGAAATAATCAGATCGCTGAAATAAGACAGCACATACAGTTTAGGAATTCAGCTGGATTCAGATATGAAGTTCTGCTGAGGTGTCAGTATAGAGGGTGCAATGACTGAAATGTAGTGCTTAGTGTTTAAGTGACTTGTTGGAGTTCCCTGCATATATGGCCCATTTCTAGACAATACAGCCCCAACAGTCCTGCAGACAGAAAAATCAATGTAAACCTTAGTACCTGTTCCTTTCAAGAAGTTCATCCACTGATGACTTGAGGTAGAAGCTAACTTGTGTCACAAGGGTAAGAATATTGCTGCCAGGAAAGGTTCCCGTACTTGTGCTGTCCAAAGAGATGGTTAGTTTCTGCACTTACCGTGCACTGAGAAGTGTCTGAGTCCAGCAGCTGGAATTTTACCTCATGAAAGTATCGAATTCCAGATTAGACATTCCCAGGAGCTTTTCCACGTTTTCTTTAACCTTTTCAGAATAGCCACCTGGGCAGAAGACATCAGAAATAAGACAAAGGAGCCTTCATAACAAAAGCGCTCAAAAAAAAGGGTTTTTCTCAAGCACTCAGCCTTGGCTTACCAGTGCTCTTTGGATGAAGATTTTTTTTTTAAAGTTAAAATAGAAACAGAAGAAGGAAAAAATATGGGGGTTGGAGGGAGCACACCTTTCACAAGGCTGCTTGTGCGACGTAAAGCCCTTTCTAGTTACGAGCTTTTCATTCAGGGTACTTAATACTTTTAGTGTCTTAGTTAAGCATCAGCAGGTTGTGTTTTAATGATTTGAAAAGAAATGCAGACAGATGAAAATAAAAATCTGATTGGCAGCTGCCTCTGAAGAAGCCAGAAATGACAGGAGGTTTTACAAAGACACCTCACTTCCTAGAGGCATTTTAAGACAATGGATTAATTTCTACATGTAAACAACATCTACATGTAATTAGTCTCACTTATGTACCAGCAAAGTTTGAAATTAATTACCAAGAAAGCAATTCTTATTGTTTTTTCCTAGTATGTGATGAGTTTTGTGGTGATTTACAGATTAAAACGTAACATGATTGGAATACTATGGCTATTTTTAAATGCGTAGGCTGAGAGGCTTCCCTGCTGCCACACTGCAGGCAGGTGAGATGTATAATCTATTGTTTGTAATTTGGGTTATGATCAGATAGTGAAACCACCTCAAAATGCAATAAGCCTGTGCTAACCTTAGGGCAAGGTCATTTCACTGCTGTGTTAGGCTTTAGCTCAGAGAGAATAAAGTTGCCATTGTACCATTCTCTAGTGCCTGCAGACATACAGCCAATGATGGAATTGCCACAGGGAAAAGCTCACACAAAACAGAGAAGTGATCATACCTAAAAAAAAAAAAAAAAAAAAAAAAAAAAGCAAACATTCACTAATTAGACATTCTGGTTGGGTGAAGTGGAGCAGTAACTGATAGGAAGGATTCCAGTGTTGCCAAGTTCCTTTCTAAATCTCCAAGTTCCTCGTGCATCTTAGGGAGGCTTGGGTGGAAGTCTGCTTCATGTTAAAAGATGTTCCTTACCTTTGCCAGCCAGTCAGTGCGATACCTTGGAGCACATCAGCAGGGATGCTGCTTGCCACTTTCAGCCACTGAAGGTGGTTTTTTAAATGGTGTCCAATAAGTGTTAGAGACTGATTCACTCCTGTAGCTCCTTTAAAAGCACTAGCAAACCACACCTTGGAGAAGCCACATCTACGATACTTCTCTATAAGAAGCACTGAAATAAGACAGAAAAGAATGCCTATAGGACACGTTTTTCTCCAATTTTCAGGCATGTGTGCACTGCTCCAGTTAACAAGAACTCTGGGCTCTCAACATTTCTGTGAGAGAGGGAGCCATGAGGTCTACTGGCATGGAAGCACCTGGGGTGTTTCTGCTGGTAACACACACATATTAAATGCATCGTACAATTTAATAAGATGAGGGTAAATCTCCACTTGTCTAAAAAATTAGCTGCTCTTTCATTGGAGGACTGCTGCTGCCTTGAAGGAGTAGTTAACAAGAATTCTGACATACTAAGGGCTGCACTCCATCTTCTTCACTTGTGTAACGCTTGCTTTTTTCCCCCCCTCCAAAGATCAGCACTGATCAGACTTTTGCTGTTGTTTTTCCCCAAAATGGCACACATTGAAAACTGTTAAAGAAAGCTTAAAATGATAATAAATAATCAATCCAATAACAGAGCTCTTCCAAGTAGCTTAGAGAAGTACAAACCTTTGCTCTCCACATCCAGGTCTGCTGCATAGTCCCATATCATAGGCTGCACCAGCTGGGGGACACCAGATTCTGAAAGGAGCAGAGTTCTGTTTAAGTAATAGAAATAGGACTGTTAAAGGTGAGATAGAAATATGTGTTAGTCATGCCTTACTGCACCTATAGAACAAACTATGGCTTGTCACTGAATTCTTCGTGCCCATGTGCATTTTCAGCCTGGTCAGGACTTTGGACATGTCAAAGGCATGAATCTATTTACCTCCCTGCTTGAACTGGTGGAGCTGCAAATGCTACATGCAAGATTTCAGCTACATTCAAAGGAAAAAGTCACCCATTAAGTTAGGGATTGTCTGCACAGAACTTAGCTTTTCAAGAAGCCCATAATGAAGATGCAGGTTTAGCTTCCCTTTATAATCATCTCCCTGACTAGTTTTAAACATGAGAAGCTCTCACCCCTCAAGAAGTGACAGTAAATTGTGCATAAATTGAGTACCTTAACCGCATCCCATTTTACTTTTAGTCCATTATTGGCTGTGGTGGTAGACTGCACTTAGCTGGATGCTGTGCTTCTTTTGTGGAAATTGCAGGAGTTCTATCTGGATTTTTTGGGGATGATTCCCCACCACGAAAGCTATGAGTAGGTCAATCAGTGCTGGAGGAGCCCTACGGCTCTTCTTGATACTGTCTAAATCTGTTTAGAGCAGACATGTAAAATGGAAAAATGTGAAACTCCATCGACATTGTAATTTTAGTAGTAGTTGCATATTTTTCAACATAGGAAGGTTGTGACAATTCAGTATTGGAGTTCCTCACTCATTGTGCTGTGATCAACTATAACGTCAAAGACACAGAGTAACAGCTTCTCCTTCTGAATTTGCATTGTGGGAATCAGTGCACCAAGTAACACGAACATGAGAAGGTGGTGAGCAGTGTAGAAGCTTAGGAAAAGACTGCAGGGTTGTTTTTTTTTTAAATGGGTAAAGACAGTAGAATTTATGGTGACCCCTGTGCAATGACTTTATTACCTGTGTATTATCAGATAGAAAACTGAACTGTATACATAATGAGACTTGCCCAATGTCAAAAAGAAAGTCTGAAGCATTGCCAAGGACTAAATGTCTCCACTTCTTAGTCTAATGGACCGTATCTCAGCTATTCTCAGGTTGTTCTGTATTGTATTTCAGCTGATAGCAGATCTGTTTCAACTGAACATGTGAACTCTTTTGAGTGCTACCAAATGACTCACCCCATCACAAGTAACACACCTGCCAATGTTTCCTCGCTGATCCCTCTCAGCATGTCATCCCACATGATGGGAGTCACAGTGGGGTAAGATGAAGCCACGTAACTTGCAACTGCTTTTATATGGAATAAGCACAGCTTCTCTGGTGTGTTCCCTTCTTGTTGCAGCCACTGCTTGGACTCCTCTCCTTCACCAAGGTAGTAGACCTGAAACATCAAGAAAATAATCCTGAAGTCCTGTATGGGAATAGAGGGAACAAATTTGATACAGTGTCATGCAGTCAGACAGCGTTCACAAACTATGGCACAGATGTAACACACCGACTAGACATATTTCAAAATGCCTTTCAGTGTTGGAGACATTGCAAGTATCAACCTGCAGGAGATACAGCAATGACTAAACACAATGCATAAGGGAAGTTTTCTAAAGGAATTAAAATACCTCAAGAATAATTAAGGCATGCTGTATTTGTCTTTGGAAGGTCTGTCTTGTGAGCAGCTCTCACCAGTCTTAGAGAAAACTAGCAACCATATGGTCCTGAATTAAATGAAGTGAGGTTCCTCTCTTGCAGAAGGAGATCGTTTCTACACAAATCCATAAGTGACATGGAAGCACATCCATGTCCCAGCATAGTCAGTCCTATGTAAGTTGTGTCTTTGGGCTCATTAAGATGGATATGCATTTAAACTCTTATTTCAGAGCAGTTTTGAACTTAAAATATGTTTATTCTCTGCAAACATTATTCTGCTTTATGAAAACTTGCAGGTCGCTATCTAAGCTTGCCATTAGTTCCCCCACAACAGGATTCAAAATGCTGTACTGGAACCAGCATAGCTAAGGTGCTCACAATGAGTCACAGAGAGGGATGGCTTGAAGGAACTCTGAGGAAAAAGGAACTCAGGGGCTCCTCCCCAAACTGCAAAAGTCCTATGGGCAGCGGCTGAGAAAACTGGGATGGGTCAGTCTGGAGAAGAGGCTGAGGGAGACCTCATCACTCTGTATCTCCCTGACAGGAGGCTGTGGTGAGGGGGGGGTCGGCCTCTGCTCCCAGGTAACAGTGATAGGATGAGAGATGATGGCCTCAAGCTGCACCAGGGGAGGGTCAGGTTGGATCTCAGGAAGAATTTCTTCTCAGAAAGAGCGGCACAGCTGCCCAGGGAGGTGTGGAGTCACCATCCCTGGAGGTGTTCAGAAACTGTGGAGATGTGGCACTGAGGGCTGTGCTATGCGGGCCGTGCTGGGGTTGGAGATCCCAGAGGTGTTTTCCAACTTTAACGGCTCTATGATTCAGCTGGTGTTTCCTGGGCCCTGAATCCCACCCAGACGCGGCCCTGGGCTCCACTCCGGTGCAGAGGCATCGACCCCTGCTCTGCTCTCACAGCAGCGCCCCGGCCCGCGCCTCACCTCATCGCAGCCGATGTGGAACCACCTCAGGTCCCCGTGCAGCTCCATGACGCGGTCGATCATGGCTCGGACCAGCGCCCGCGCCTCCTCCTTGTGCGGGTTGAGGGCGTTGGGGAACATCTTCACCTCGCGGAGGTGCGCGAACTCTTTGTGCTTCAGCGCGAACTGCAGCGGGACGAACCCATGGCGGGACGAACCCACGGCAGGGCGGCTCCGGGCGCAGCCCCGGCGGATGGGCGAGCGGGGCGGGGGCCGCTCACCTCCATGTGCCCGAAGCTCTGCACCAGCGGCACCACCTCCAGCCCCAGCGCCGCGGCGCGGTCCAGCAGCTCCTTCAGCTCCGGGCGGCTGCGGGAGGACGCGGTGAGGGCCGCGCGGAGGCCGTGCCCGCCAACCCCGCCCCGCCGTTACCTGTAGGCGTGCGGCGCCCTCAGCGCCTCCAGCGGCGCCGCGTAGGGAAACGCGTCCTCATACTCCAGCAGCAGCCCGGTGGCGCCCATAGCGCGGAGCAGCGGTAGCACCTAAGGAGCGGCAGCGGGCGGGCGGTGGGCGCGGGCCGGGCCGGGCCGAGCCGAGCGCTCCCCACTCCCTTCTCCCACCTCCCTTCTCCCCTCACCTCGGCTAGGTACGCGGCGCGGGGCGGAGCGCCCTTCAGGTCCAGGTGCACCAGGCGCTGCCGCATCGCGCTCGATGGCTCCGGCCGCTCTCGCTCCTCCCCGCGTTCTACCCCGGCAGTCTGAGCGCGGCGCGCCGAGCGCATCGCTCTGCGGTGGCGACAATGGCGGCCGTGGCGGCGCGGCGGCGGACGGGAGGCGGGGAGCGGCGGCGGCAGGGCAGGTACGGGGCGGGCGGGGTGAGGGGGCGGCGGGTTGCGAGTGAGTGAGTGACGGCTGTGCCGCTCCCCGCAGCGCACGGAGGAACGCGGGCCCGCAGGAGGCGCGCGGCGGGCGGCTGTGGGCGGCGTGCTTCGTCTCCGCCGCTCTCGTAGCGGCCGCCGGCGGTCTCCTGGCGTGGAGCTCCCGGAGCGCTGAGGACGGCGTCGCCGAGGTGTTGGCCCGGCGCGGGGAGACGCTGCTCGACAAGTTCGTGGAGGTGCCGTGCTCCGGGGACTACGACGGCTACCGGAGGTTTGAAGGTATTTGGGGACGGCCGCCGTGAGGCGATTCCCGCTCCTGACCGCTGCTCCGGCGGCGCTGGGGCCGCTCCGGAGAGACGCTCTGTGGTCCTCACGTAATGCTCTGCTGGGGCCGCTTTGCTCAGGGGGAGCGGAGTAAACTTTCTGCTAATCCCGCGTCTCTTCCATCGGCTCCTGTCGGTGAGCTTGTCGCTGGGGCGCCGCTTCCAGCTTCGGTGTTCCCATTTTGAGAGGTGTGTGAGAAACTGTTAACGCTGCCTGCACAGCTCCTGGCCATCCCGTGCCTCCCGTGGGCCTGGTCCTCAGCCTGCCCTGCTGGCTGTGTTCTCATCTGCCATCACTGAGAGCAGTGAGAGCCCCGCTGGTGCTGTGCGGCAGGTCAGCCATGCTCACGTTCTCTTCCAGATTTGCAGAGTCTATCTTAAGAACCACTTCAAAGCACTCCTCCTGTGAAAAAGCAGCTCTCGACTCTTGTTTCAGCCTGCCTGGAAGTCCAGCTGAGTGTTGAGTGTGAGTGATGAACTGTTCCAGCCTGAGAAAAAAACCTTTATTTCCTGATTTTGAATCCCAGGATTGTTTAGGTTGGAAATAACCTCTAAGATCATCCAGTCCAACCATCGACCTGCCCCACCATGCCTGCTAAACTGTGTTCCTTGATGCCACAACTGCCCTTTTCTTGAAAGCTGTTATCCAAATCTGGTTCCTCTTTAGGAACCCCTCTTTAGGAACCTCCCTCCCTTATCTGGTGCATTATGTGGCTGACAAAAGCTTACTAACACAAAGCTCAGGTGCGTGAGAGCTGGAATGAGCTGCTTGGAGCAGAACAAGCTCTTCCAGCACTGGTTCTGGTAGGAAGCGGTCATCAGCTTGCAACCTGGCTGTGCTGCCCCAAAGATAGGGGGTAGAAGGGGTAACTGCCTTGTCCTGGTGCTGTTAGCCAAAAAGCTGATAGCCTGTGGTCAAAAAAGGCCTTCCCAGTACTCATTTCGTAGGGTTTTGGAGAATTCATCACAGATATTCTTGAGGCCAAGCAAAGCCCTGTCAGGAAGCACAAGAGAGCTTCCTCAGTAGGACTTTTTGATTCTGAGCATGAGAGTGCATGTGTTAGTTTTAACTTCTGTAGTTACTGTAAGGAGGAATGGCTGCTGGCTGTACTTCTGTAGTTTCAAGGGCAGAGGAATCTGTGCAGCCAGTGTTGCTGCAGATTTGGTACTTCAACTCTGAATTGGGGTTGAATCTGTATGCATTCTGCTACCAGGGCTTTGATTTATCAAAAAACAAACAAGAAAACTCACCAAAACTGTACTTTCCCTATCTCTGGTTTGATAGAGGAATGTTCTGAGCTGGGACTTGTGGTCTTGGGAGCCCCAACAGCCGTTCTTCAGCATGGAGAAGGAACTTCAAGGATATCTCAGCTGAGGAATGAATGGATGCGTTCTGTTCTTGCACTGTGGGTGGAGCAAGCGTGCCCTCTCTTGACTGCGTACTAAAAGGCTGATGTGGTCGGCATTGAACCCAGGAACGTGCTGGGGGCACGTGGGGGAGTCACCTCGGATGCGTTTGTATTCAGTGCATTTGCATTCGCTCAGTGCCCGCCAGAGAGTGCCCGTGAGCCGCCCGCCGCGCTCCCTGCTTTCCTGGGAGCTTCGGGAGGCTGTAGGACACGGGCTGCTGCCCTCTGCCAAACTGGATTCAGCTCCGCAGCTTTAATCGCTTTATTGGAAACAGCTTTTTATCACTGAGGAGCTTTTATTCCATCTTTACTCTGATATGGTGTCCGCAGCTGCTGGTGCTGTGTCAGGAGGCATGCTGCCATCACCATTTGGTGTCTGTCCACAGTTCAGATGAGCTTTGTACTTATGCACCTGCCCCTGCTCCCCCTGAATCCAGTCCAACAGAGCATCTGTTTTGCTTCAATAGATAGAGGTGGTTGGTGTCACAGAGCCTTATTGCTGTAGTACTGTTCAGCAGAAAACTTGCTTTGTACAGCTACAAAATGTAATGTGTCAGAGACCAAGTGTTCAGTTGGTGATGTTTGCAGAAGATGGGGTGTCCTGTGTGCAGAGTCTGATCCTTGCAGCCACATCTTTGCTATTTCTGCTCTCTTGAGATATGGTTTGCTACTTAAAACTGCTGTGGCTTCCAGCGTGCCTGATGAAACTGAATAGTCCTGTGTGTGCTGGCATACTGTGTCAGGGTCCAAGCATCTGCCACTGCTGGTGCTCTGAGATCCTTTCCTAGAGGTGAGGTCAGCGGATATGGAAAGCAGTTGTAACAATGGGTCCAACACTGAGATTGCTGGTATCATTATGGCAACGTCATCTCACCCATCTTTTCTCTCAAGAATCGTCCCTGTCTTGACAATGTACCTCTTTCAAGCATAGGTAAAGCTGGGATAGAGGTACCTGGACCCTGGGTCCTGTTTCATTCTGTTTTCTGTGTGCTGATTAGGGAGTATTTCTGGTTTTGCAGTGCTTCGTACATTCCTCCTTTATCCTGACTGGAAAAATAC